>OZ014522.1:510319795-510534795 GCA_963966055.1 Lathyrus aphaca
GTCTCCTCACCAGTAGAATCTTCCTTTAAATTTATGCACTCAAGAACCACATCTCCTTGAACACGACAACGGAGATCAATTTTCACAAGCATACACTCTGCCTGTGATGAAATTTTATTAAGAAAATACACTATCTAATGAACTCACAATTCAGTATCAATAAGGTAAATTTACACAGCACCTGTTGATAGTGTCGAACATGCTTTACGGAGTTTGAAGTTGAGAAAAGAAGCTTCGAACTTCTATTGGCAGGTTTTGAAGGGTCCGGACCATAAACACGCACAACAGGTCTGCAACCCTTTCCACCATCAAATAATGGGAGGTCTCTAAGAATCAGGCAATCCAGATACAAGGGTGTGTCTGACGGCGGCCACTCAGAACCCAGATGTCTCCTGGAAATATACTGAAGATATCTGAACTGAGAAGGTTGCGGGTTTAATGGAGTTAAAAGGTGGAGTAGTTCTCTGGGAGCTTGCTTGTAGACCATTTCAAGAGTCTTTTGCTCCCCGCTGTACTGTTTCCGGTATAACAGAAGACCTGCTAGCATGAATGCCAGCACAGGCCATCCTCCCCTTTCACAATGCATCAAAAGCACATTTTGTTGCCCCTCCAAAGACAACCAGCTTTCACTTGATCGAAGAAAGTGATGGATCATCTCTAACGGCAGAAGAGGACAACCCTCGTATTGCCGAGGGTACTCCATAACTGTCATGTCATACTGAGAGAGTATGTCTGAGACTTGGGTTCGCCTCTCCCCCTCTCTGAAGTTGAACACCATGAAAGAAGCTTCTGGAAAGTGATCTTGTAGCTGAGCCACAACTCCCCCCATATAAATTTTGTATTCACCTTCTTCCAAGACATCCGTGGAGAAGCAACACTCAAAAACTGCAAACATAAAAAACCCATAATAAATAATCAAAACTTAAGGATATATAGTAAAGCAGAAGCATAGAACTTAAAAAATTATTCACTAGCTGTTTCCTTTTTAACAAGAAGTTAGAAAAGCCAAAAACACTAAACAAAGAGGAAATTAATTTGTTCTATCCAAACTTGAAAAAACCAAGCCTACTTAACTACATATTAACAGAAGAAGCCATTTCATTCTACCAACTACCAACTTTCCTACAATGCAAAACAAAGCAACGGATACAACTCGCAAGCCAGTTTAGCCTTAAGAGAAATCCTAAATGATAAATAACAATGGCAATGGCAAGATAGAAAACAAGTTTAAACCCAAGCAGAGCTGTCTCAATTTTTCAGAGACCTTGTGTAAATTAGTCGTAGTTTAATCATGGAAAAACAAATAGAGGCCCTATCTAACTATTGTTTAACAATTATAAACATTTTATTAGACCATATTTAGCCACGGATTAACTATGACAAATTTGAGGCACTATGCGGTAACATGCATTGCACCCTCTCAAAGAGGGACCTGAGTCCAAGGAAAGTCCACATTGTTCTGTGACACATTCCCATAGCACAAATGTTCAAAATGATATCAATTAAACTTTACTAATAAAGCTTCTAAACATTAAAGGAACAATAAAAACTAAAAATTCAGTTGTTTTGCAATAAGTTCCCTGAATTGATGAGCTGAAGTATGCAAAGAAAGAAAGAATTAATTGACATTGAAAAAAAGGTAAAAGCTACTAAATTAGAAAGGAAGCATATACCATAAACCCTCTCAGAGATCTCTAAAAGCCGATCCGGCGGCTTCCGGTAAAAGAATCTTCTGAACAGCGCCATGTGATGGCGCTGTTTCTAGGTTGACCAGATCCAAACCGGTAATTCAGTATGGGAAACCACAAAGATCAAAACTTTAAACTCCAAACAAACGATGCAGTAGATCTTGGCAATACCCAGTTGAATCAAACCCCGGTAGAATCCAGAAATGGTGAGGAATTGAAGATTGAAGAAGAGGTAGCAAGGAAAAAAAATGAAAATGAGTTGATAAGGTCAAATAATTGAATCCCAAAAAAGGAAGATGGAAAATGAAAAAATCTAGGTAAGAATTGTAGAAGGAAAAAACTAAGATTTGATTTGAAGTGAAGTTGAAGTACGTATGTTAGAAAAAAGGTGAGAGAGAAAAAAAGAAAGAAAAAAAAAAGCTTTTTTTAAATAATTAAGGAGAAGAAAAAAAAATGAAAAAGAGAAGTTAGAGTGTGTCTCTATCTGTGTCTTTTATTTTCTGGAACAAGAAGTTGGGAGAGAGTAGAGAATAGACAGAACATATTTTGAGGAATCTGGTGTTTAATGGAAACTCTTACGACGTGGTCTGCAACGTGTGGAAGATACTATTCTTCTCTACGTTTTGCTTAGTTAATTATTATTTTTACAAATATTCAAACTAGATATATTTAATTGAAATTTTGTATACATAGAAAATTGTGTATTCAAAATAAAGTCACCAGAATAAATTATTTAGACTATTTTTCCATTTTAAAAAAGGTATTGTGCATTTATTTAAAGAGGTGTATTTTTTTTTAAAGATAACTACAATTCATTTAATGAGAATATACTAATATTTTTTTATTTACTTAAGGGAACTTCTCGCTACTTTTTTTATTTTATCTAACCTCACTTCTATATTATTCAATTTTATGGTAATTAGAAGTAAAGGTTTTAATAAAGAAAAGACTAAAGATTCTAATTCATTTTACTTTTTCAAGGTTTAATTGTAGTAGATGTTTTAGTAAATTTGAGTTATTTAATTTTAATTTAATTTATATGTATATTCAGTTTTTCTAATGTGATGGTTTTTAATTTTTAGTCTTTTTATTTTGAAAATTAATTTTGTATCTTTAATTTTATATTATTTTGGGATTTTGTTGGTCTTCATCCTGTTTTGCATATGTGTATATGATAATTTGGACAAAAATATATATTTTTAATGAGTTATCGATATTAATTAGGATAATTAATTTATTAATATTATTTTAATTAATAAATTAATTATTATTAATATTTTTAATTAATTAAACAAACAAACTAAATAAAATTGAAAGTTTATGAAGTTTGACTAAAATTTTGATAAAACACATTGATGATAAAGCTGAAGAAATCTGAACATGGACAAAGATGTCGAAGGAGATGTCCTAACAGCTGACGGGGCATCTTACTGATTTAGCAAGTTAATTGTAAAACAAATCTGATTAAGATTTGTTACGCTTTTAAAGAATGGATCAAGACAGAATTAAAAGGTCCAAGAAAGAAAATAGAAGACTATAAAAGAAGACTTAGACCTAGGATGACATTATGCCTTATGTAACAATTGTAACCTAGTTCACTTTTGTAAAATAAGAGTTTAGGCTTTGAGAGTCGTTGGCTCTTATGGTTGTAGTTCCAATATACAATATGGGATGTAGAGAGGATGATATAGGTGCATGTACACTACCAGAAGCCTTTAGGTAATTGTTGTTGTATTGTTCTCGGACGAAGCTTTTAAGCATGTCCAAGATAACTTGTAGGTCAAGAAACCGTGACAGGTTTTGTGATGGCAAAAGACAGATGCAACGCAGGTTGTGAGAGTGGTCTCTCATATCAGAGTTGTAAACCATAGAGTTTAGCTTTGGTAAAGATGTTTATTAGGGTAATGATTAAGAGTCGAAGTTGTAAACGGAGAGTTTAACTTTGTGATAATGTTACGATATAATGAAATCTTCGTCCTGGATTGGTATCCCTCAGATGTAGGTTTGTTAACACCGAACTGGGTCAACAGTTGCTGTGTTCTTTATATTTTGCAGATTTACAGTTTTTCTGTATGCATGTTCTTGACAGAGATGTCCCAACATGTTGTCTTGACATCCCTTGGTATTTGTGATGCACTACTTCAAAACATCAGTTGTGTAATTCTCTTGTTTACTAAAGTGCAGTAATCATTGTCTTAACATTAAGATAAGACATTGGAGTATCTGCATAACTAGAATTTCAATTGGTATCAGATCAGGCATTTTGGTCTGTTTTCTGGATGAGATTCGTGGAGTAATTTTTGGTGATTAAACAGGAGGAGTTATTTTCTGAAGGGTTATGCAATAACAAATAGGAGGAGTGGCTAGTTCTCTTGGATTGTGTCCTGAAAATGTCTTGACATCTTGTATAGGGCAAGTTGAAGTTGTTCTTTAGTGATTCCGCAACATATATTCTGATTGAAGAGTTCCAATAGTATGGGATATTGGAGTATTGATTAAAGAAAGCTTGTGGATGTCCTTACTTGGTTTTGTTCATGTAGATGTCAATCGGTTTGAAGACATATAGCATTCCAAAGTCGGGAGTAGAGGGATGTTATTGTGATGATTGGGTCTTATGTGACTTGGTATGTGATTGAGTGACACCATCATGTATGTTGAAGTCAGGCTGGATAGAAGAGGTAAGATGAATTATCAAACTCATGCTCTAGGGTTTGATGATTTCTTGTTGGCTAATTGTTGAATACACTAGATAAGATGATCAAGTCAAATCAAGGAAATTTAGCTGTATTCTGGAGTTTTTTGGTTATTCTTCAGACTAGGAGGTGCTTTCTTGGAAGCATGGTGTAACACCCATTTTTCCCATTTTCTAAAATAACATAAGTTTTCAGATAAATCAGAGTTTAATTAACAAGTGAGTAGCTACATTTTCAAAATCAACCAAAAGTATAATTATTTATTAAAAACAGCGAAAATATCTTTTTATTCAACAATCGACAATTCGCCAAATATCCACAAAAATCATCAATTCACTTAATTTATGAGTTTTAACAAAATATGATATGTAACTACTACTAACAAGAATAAATAAACAACAAATATCCTTATTTCCCGTGTTACGTATCAGAGCGACTCCTAGGACTCTACCAAACAACTTGTACTCCGAGCATCCTCAAGTACCTGAATCATCTGTACTTCCGAAGAAGCACAGACGCAACCAAACAACAAAGGGGTGAGAAAAAAATTCAATATATTAACAGCGCAGATAACATCTTACAGGGTAATCTCACCTTTATTAATCAAATACACATCATACATCATACAATTAATCAATATCTCAAATAGTTCATCAACACATATCATACATCATTAATTCAATCAATGCAAAGTGACTCATTGACACAATACAAGCGCGGTACCGACTCACAATAACGGTTCATCAAATAGAACCCTGAAAGCATCGTTAACGTCTCCAACAAGACACGGTCATCCCTGTAACCACGATTCTCAACGAAATCTCGAATAATCACATCCACGACATGATTATTCCATCAACATGTATATGTATGCAAAACTCGATTACACACATACAATATCATAAACACACATAAATACAATCATGCCAACACGATCCTCGTGATCTTCATCAATTACCACACATCCCATCACATGGGTGACATAAATAAATAGACAATATTCACACATATTATTAATACAATTCATATAGTTCATCATCAAGAGTTATATAAATCAACATAAGCACATATATTCCTACACACTAATTACCAAATGTCGTATCCTATAAACTCCTCATTAATTTCACTCTCAATTATTTCCTATACATATATTCTAATACCACACGATCCTCACCGCTACCAACACTTACATCATGGGGTCTAAGCAAGACATATAATCAACTATGTTACCAATCATCATGATCCTCTTTGTTTATCACTATTCCTTCATATAATTGTGCAAGACTTATATTAAACATTTTCATCATCAACACCTTCTAATCGACATATTAATAAAGTTATACTATCCACAATAATCACATAACATGCACACTCTTATTATCGGTCGTCGGGTCCTATAGTTAAACATGGATGTCATCATCAAGGCCCTAGACTAATGGTACAAGTATCGAACAAGAACTCGGGATTAAACCACTTAAAATACAGAAAAATTCCTCAAAACAGAGGCCTGACACGACCCCCCGTGTCCCATAACACGGCCCGTGTCACACGGCCTGACACGCCTTCTCAAAGATCAAAATTTCACCCAATACTGGGGGATGACACGGCCGCCCGTGCCACGCGACACTGCCCGTGTCAGACCACCTGCGCCCAAAATTCAGCTATTTCCAAAACTCATTTTTCTCTCCCAATTTCATACCAGTTCGAATTCTATCACTTATCTCTCACTTTTATCACTCAAAACAATTCAATTGTTGTTCTTAAATTAATTTTATACCTCTAATTCCTTATGATCTTCACAACCTAATATTACTAATCAAATTATGAAAGATCTTAGGTTTGTTTCCAAATCTCCATTTACATCATCATCAACATCATTATCTCTACATCCACTTCCATATCAAACTTATCATATAACTCAAATCACCACCATTCCAATTACAACAATCAAGCATATAATTCAATAATAATTTCACACAATCATAATCAATCATCATAACATATATATACATAATATCACAATTTCATCATAATCAACAACATTAGACAATCCCTAGGGAGTAAGGAACTCTCAATTACCCTTTCATGTTAGATCACCAATAAAGAATCCTTTCTCCCCCCTTACCTCGAATTTGACAAATTCCTTGCAAAGCCTTAATCTTGAAGTTTTACGATTCTTGCTTTCCCTTCTCCTTTCCCTTTTTCTCCAGAGCCCTCTTTCCTTCGTCAAAATACGAAAATGAGAAAATGTATCGTGTTCTCCCCTTTTCATAACATAATCAAATTACAACCTTGCCCCTCAAACCTCCAACTTATATTTTATTTTATTTATTAAATAATAATATTATAATAATAATACCACCTCATTATATTATCATTATTTAAATAAAATACCTCATCCACTTATTATTCCAAATATTCCATTATCTTTATTTATATTTATTTCATAAAAATAAATATAAAAATTGAGGCGTTACAACTCTCCCCCACTTATTTTATTTTTGTCCTCGAAAATAGTGCTCAATGGCATCACTTAGATATACTCTTGCACCTGACTAATCACTCCCTTGCCAAAGCCGACAACTCCGCAAACAACTCAAAACAACAACACTGGTGCCAGGACAACCTCCCCAACAACAAGCACCACCATTATCAATGCTCAACACGCAGGTATACACCTGAAAAAGAACACAACGAAAGTTGTTACCATCACCGTAGGTAACACTCTCCTAATTCCCCATCGTAGGAATTAGTCAACCGCACTCGTACCATCACCGTAGGTAACGAGGCGACAACCAGGACAAACTCAAAATTTCACACTATACATCCTCTAGATACAACAACATTGATAACGGACTAATCTTTTAGTTTCCTCTACCAAAACAACATGATTATAATCCATCAATGAAGGACACACATCACATATATTAATATCTCTGTATATCTCGCAATCCTCGATGTGTAGATAACCTTTTACCATTACCCATCCATTCCGGGATGTCCAATAGTCTCAATATCTCAACAGGTTTTATTATTCAATCTCTCGAGTCTTTACTAACCATTTATGTATAAACAATTACACCACTTCACTCTTCTGCTGCGCACTCTGATTACTCGCAGCTATCTTTTCCATGAAATTCGCATTCTAACTTTAATCATTCCCAACCATCATCACAATTATAGTAATAATTCACTTAACATATTTCAAAAATCTGAATGCAAGTCCCTTAATTGTTAATTTAATTCTAACTCTTTAACCATTAGTGAAAACATAGGAAAAATTATCGACTTCCTACCTCAAACCTTCCAATTATCTTAGTCGTCTCATCCTCCCCCTTTTCGATCAAATCGGAACTGTGTGTTCATGTGATTACCAAACACTTCAATCTTCAATCATAACAACAATACTATCGGATATTCCCACGATTTTACTCTCATCCATTTTTAATTCATGGGTAAGATAGATACCTCCATAATTCCTCTCTTATCGTATAATACCAACTATGACTTTACGATTCAGTACTAATAACTTATCCACTTATCACATCATTATCCAACATTTTTTCCACAACTTGTTAGAATCAAACAAAATCAGACTACAACCATAGCTAACTCATATTCCAGCTCTCTAGCATCTTCTCTCACCACACCCTTTCTCAACGAACAACTTATCTTTCACAAATTATCTGAAACCATAAAATACTAACTTGGAAAACTTTTCACAAACCTTAACAACAACCAACTAAGTCCAAATACATCATAATCTCTTATATCCCACTCGTTTCCATCATTGTAGGTCCACATCTACTTCGGACGAACTCTTTCTTATACCTTTCTCTGAACAACTCAATCTACACCTGTTCATAAAAATTGTCCTCGACAACTTAGTATATAACTGTATCTTTTTCTAATTCTCATATTTCAATTTCCAATATTCTTCAAATCCTTTTTCTCTACTTTCATTATAGACAAGAACATCCAAAGGTTACCATCTCGAAATTATCCAAGCCACCTTGAAAGGCATCATTCATATTCCATACTTACCTTAATACATACCAGTCACTACTAGCTTCTACGCAATATTCATGACCATCTCATAGTTTCACCTTATTCCTACTCTCTCGTTGGATTATCCTTCCAACGTTCCAATTCCACATTAATTAGACTCTGAATTCATAAATTCCAGAAAAATAAATATTGCACACTTATTATTTTACCTTTTTCTTAATAGTCCAACACATACAGTGATACTTATATTTCCATTGCTTCATCCCATAACTCACGGTTCACCGTTTCAAACATCTATGAAACTATCCATACTCTGTTGTATTAACATACACCATACTACTAAGGCAATAGCTCAACATCATTACATTGTGCAAACACCTGGTTATAATTAATTCCCACAAAAATTGTACCTTCGTAGTTTCAAAAACTCATCCACCTCTTATTATACTATGCCAAAATATAACTCAATGCTTACTTCTTCAATCTCAATCCCACATCCTTCAACGTAGTAAATTCATCCAACATGATCTGTCGACATTTAGTTCTTATTACCACATTTCTCTTACACTAGGCTTGCAAAATAGCAACTAACTCAAGGTCCTGGTAGGCATGACAATCCAACTCACAACAACAACAATACTACAGATGAATTTCAGCTCACTATTGATCATTTATCAATCAAATCCAATTTATTCCCATTGCAATTGTGAATTCTCATACTATTCACTAATCGACATGTAACTTCATATCCTCGTCTTTTTATATCAATAACACCGAAGTTTTCCCAGAAGGCACCTTTGCTGCCACGATTCCTTATAACCACACTTCTAATATATCATTCAAAACACAATTATAATTCGTACTCTACAAACGGTCCATGATTTTGACCTTATTCCCAATCAATGTCATATATGCAACCAAATCAGACATCGGAGTCCTCTCTCAAAACTTCATCTACGTACCCAGTAGATACAACGTTCAACTGTTTACAATCATCCATCTCAAATCCACTTCCTACTCACTGAGGAGTAATTATTAGTAATATCTAATCAACATAATCAATCCTTAAATTCATCTCTTTTCCGGATACTGAAATCTACATCTACTCCTTTATACCCCTAATAGCTTTGGATCAACTCCAAACGGTCTACTGAACATACTATCTCAACTGAAAGATATGTTTTTTGCATCCAACACGATTCCACCTACTATTAACAAGGGATTGAAGGTGATCAGTTCCTCAATTTTCCAATAGATAGCCGACAATCACGATGGTCGTATGCCACATTTTCCAACTTTAATAGTGATCCTTGCATCTTGCGAACTAAGTTGCTTCACGAGTGAATCCTTAGTCAACGCCAACCTTAGCAACCTCTGCCACACCGCAATTCCAACACACCCAACCAACTCTCAGGAGAAGCAATAACTCATCCCCCACTTATATTAAACAAACATCTGCAAACAAACATCTAGCAAACAAGCAAGTATCGATAGTGTTTCACACACATATCGCATACTCCAAGACAAACGACACGCGACAACCTGGCCGGACGGACCGACCTGCTCTGATACCAATTGTAACACCCATTTTTCCCATTTTCTAAAATAACATAAATTTTCAGATAAATCAGAGTTTAATTAACAAGTGAGTAGCTACATTTTCAAAATCAACCAAAATATTAATTATTTATTAAAAACAGCTTAAATATCTTTTTATTCAACAATCGGCAATTCGCCAAATATCCACAAAATTCATCAATTCACTTAATTTATGAGTTTTAACAAAATATGATGCGTAACTATTACTAACAAGAATAAATAAACAACAAATATCCTCATTTCCCGTGTTACGTATCAGAGCGACTCCTAGGACTCGACCAAACAACTTGTACTCCGAGCATCCTCAAGTACCTGAATCATTTGTACTTCCGAAGAAGCACAGACGCAACCAAACAACAAAGGGGTGAGAAAACAATTCAATATATTAACAACGCAAATAACATCTTACAGGGTAATCTCACCTTTATTAATAAAATACACATCATACATCATACAATTAATCAATATCTCAAATAGTTCATCAACACATATCATACATCATTAATTCAATCAATGCAAAGTGACTCAATGACACAATGCAAATGCGGTACGGACTCACAATAACGGTTCATCAAATAGAACCCCGAATGCATCGTTAACGTCTCCAACAAGACACGATCATCCCTGCAACCACGATTCTCAACGAATCCTGAATAATCACATCCACGACATGATTATTCCATCAACATGTATGCGTATGCAAAACTCGATTACACACATACAATATTACAAACACACATGAATACAATCATGCCAACACGATCCTCGTGATCTTCATCAATTACCACACATCCCATCACATGGGTGACATAAATAAATAGACAATATTCACACATATTATTAATACAATTCGTATAGTTCATCATCAAGAGTCATATAAATCAATATAAGCACATATATTCCTACACACTAATTACCAAATGTCATATCCTATGAACTCCTCATTAATTTCACTCTCAATTATTTCCTATACATATATTCTAATACCACACGATCCTCACCGCTACCAACACTTACATCATGGGTCTAAGCAAGACATATAATCAACTATGTTACCAATCATCACGATCCTCTTCGTTTATCACTATTCCTTCATATAATTGTGCAAGACTTATATTAAACATTTCCATCATCAACACCTTCTAATCGACATTTTAATAAAGTTATACTATCCACAATAATCACATAACACGCACACTCTTATTATCGGTCGTCGGGTCTTATAGTTAAACATGGATGTCATCATCAAGGCCCTAGACTAATGGTACAAGTATCGAACAAGAACTCGGGATTAAACCACTTAAAATACAGAAAAATTCCTCAAAACAGAGGCCTGACACGACCCCCCGTGTCCCATAAAACGGCCCGTGTCACACGGCCTGACACGCCTTCTCAAAGATCAAAATTTCACCCAATACTGGGGGCTGACATGGCCGCCCGTGCCACGCGACACTGCCCGTGTCAGACCACCTGCACCCAAAATTCAGCTTTTTCCAAAACTCACTTTTCTCTCCCAATTTCATACCAGTTCGAATTCTATCACTTATCTCTCACTTTTATCACTCAAAACAATCCAATTGTTGTTCTTAAATTAATTTTATACCTCTAATTCCTTATGATATTCACAACCTAATATTACTAATCAAATTATGAAAGATCCTAGGTTTGTTTCCAATTCTCCATTTACATCATCATCAACATCATTATCTCTACATCCACTTCCATATCAAACTTATCATATAACTCAAATCACCACCATTCCAATTACAACAATCAAGCATATAATTCAATAATAATTTCACACATCCATAATCAATCATCATAACATATATATACATCATATCACAATTTCATCATAATCAACAACATTAGACAATCCCTAGGGAGTAAGGAACTCTCAATTACCCTTTCATGTTAGATCACCAATAAAGAATCTTTTCTCTCCCCTTACCTCGAATTTGACAAATTCTTTGCAAAGCCTTGATCTTAAAGTTTTATGATTCTTGCTTTCCCTTCTCCTTTCCTTTTTTCTCCAGAGCCCTCTTTCCTTCGTCAAAATACAATAATGAGAAAATGTATCGTGTTCTCCCCTTTTCATAACAGAATCAAATTACAACCTTGCCCCTCAAACCTCCAACTTATATTTTATTTTATTTATTAAATAACAATATTATAATAATAATACCACCTCATTATATTATCATTATTTAAATAAAATACCTCATCCACTTATTATTCCAAATATTCCATTATCTTTATTTATATTTATTTCATAAAAATAAATATAAAAATTGAGGCGTTACAACTCTCCCCCGCTTATTTTATTTTTTTCCTCGAAAATAGTGCTCAATGGCATCACTTAGATATACTCTTGCACCTGACTAATCACTCCCTTGACAAAGCCGGCAACTCCGCAAACAACTCAAAACAACAACACTAGTGCCAGGACAACCTCCCCAACAACAAGCACCACCATTATCAATGCTCAACACGCAAGTATACACCTGAAAAAGAACACAACGAAAGTCACTACTATCACCGTGGGTAACACTCTCCTAATTCCCCATCGTAGGAATTAGTCAACCGCACTCGTACCATCACCGTAGGTAATGAGGCGACAACCAGGACAAACTCAAAATTTCACACTATACATCCTCTAGATACAACAACATTGATAACAGACTAATCTTTTAGTTTCCTCTACCAAAATAACATGATTATAATCCATCAATGAAGGACACACATCACATATATTAATATCTCTGTATATCTCGCAATCCTCGATGTGTAGATATCCTCTTACCACTACCCATCCATTCCGGGATGTCCAATAGTCTCAATATCTCAACAGGTCTTATTATTCAATCTCTCGAGTCTTTACTAACCATTTATGTATAAACAATTACACCACTTCACTCTTCCGCTGCGCACTCTGATTATTCGCAGCTATCTATTCCATGAAATTCGCATTCTAACTTTAATCATTCCCAACCATCATCACAATTATAGTAATAATTCACTTAGCATATTTCAAAAATCTGAATGCAAGTCCCTTAATTGTTAATTCAATTCTAACTCTTTAACCATTAGTGCAAACATAGGAAAAATTATCGACTTCCTACCTCAAACCTTCCAATTATCTTAGTCGTCCCATCCTCTTCCTTTTCGATCAAATCAGAACTATGTGTTCATGTGATTACCAAACACTTCAATCTTCAATCATAACAACAATACTATCGGATATTCCCACAATTTTACTCTCATCCATTTTCAATTCATGGGTAAGATAGATACCTCCATAATTCCTCTCTCATCGTATAATACCAACTATGACTTTATGATCCAGTACTAATAACTTATCCACTTATCACATCATTATCCAACATTTTGTCCACAGCTTGTTAGAATCAAACAAAATCAGACTACAACCGTAGCTAACTCCTATTCCAGCTCTCTAGCACCTTCTCTCACCACATCCCTTCTCAACGAACAACTTATCTTTCGCAAATTATCTGAAACCATAAAATACTAACTTGGAAAACTTTTCACAAACCTTAACAACAACCAACTAAGTCCAAATACATCATAATCTCTTATATCCCACTCGTTTCCATCATTGTAGATCCACATCTACTTCGGACGAACTCTTTCTTATACCTTTCTCTAAACAACTCAATCTACACCTGTTCATAAAAATTGTCCTCGACAACTTAGTATATAACTGTATCTTTTTCTAATTCTCATATTTCAATTTCCAATATTCTTCAAATCCTTTTTCTCTACTTTCATTATAGACAAGAACATCCAAAGGTTACCATCTCGAAATTATCCAAGCCACCTTGAAAGGCATCATTCATATTCCATACTTACCTTAATACATACCAGTCACTACTAGCTTCTACGCAATATTCATGACCATCTCATAGTTTCACCTTATTCCTACTCTCTCGTTGGATTTTCCTTCCAACGTTCCAATTCCACATTAATTAGACTCTGAATTCATAAATTCCAGAAAAATAAATATTGCACACTTATTATTTTACCTTTTTCTTAATAGTCCAACACATACAGTGATACTTATATTTCCATTGCTTCATCCCATAACTCACGGTTCACCGTTTCAAACATATATGAAACAATTCATACTCTGTTGTACTAACATACACCATACTACTAAGGCAATAGCTCAACATCACTATATTGTGCAGACACCTGCTTATAATTAATTCCCACAAAAATTGTACCTTCGTAGTTTCAAAAACTCATCCACCTCTTATCATACTATGCCAAAATATAACTCAATACTTACTTCTTCAATCTCCATCCCACATCCTTCAACGTAGTAAATTCATCCAACATGATCTGTCAACATCTAGTTCTTATTACCACATTTCTCTTACACTAGGCTTGCAAAATACCAACTAACTCAAGGTCCTGGTAGGCATGACAATTCAACTCACAACAACAACAATACTACAGATGAATTTCAGCTCACTATTGATCATTTATCAATCAAATCCAATTTATTCCCATTGCAATTGTGAATTCTCATACTATTCACTAATCGACATGTAACTTCATATCCTCGTCTTTTTATATCAATAACACCGAAGTTTTCCCAGAAGGTACCTTTGCTGCCACGATTCCTTATAACCAAACCTCTAATATATCATTCAAAATAAATTATAATTCGTACTCTACAGACGGTCCATGACTGTGACCTTATTTCCAATTAATATCATCTATGCAACCAAATCAGACATCAGAGTCCTCTCTCAAAACTTCATCTACGTACCCAGTAGATACAACGTTCAACTGTTTACAATCATCCATCTCAAATCCACTTCCTACTCCCTGAGGAGTAACTATTAGTAATATCTAATCAACATAATCAATCCTTAAATTCATCTCTTTTCCGGATACCGAAATCTACATCTACTCCTTTATACCACTAATAGCTTTGGCTCAACTCCAAATGGTCTACTGAACATACTATCTCAACTGAAAGATATGTCTTTTGCATCCAACACGATTCCGCCTACTATTAACAAGGGATTGAGGGTGATCAGTTCCTCAATTTGCCAATAGATAGCCGACAATCATGATGGTCGTACGCCACATTTTCCAACTTTAATAGCGATCCTTGCATCTTGCGAACTAAGTTGCTTCACGAGTGAATCCTTAGTCAACGCCAACCTTAGCAACCTCTGCCACACCGCAATGAGAAAATGTATTGTGTTCTCCCCTTTTCATAACAGAATTAAATTACAATCTTGTCCCTCAAACCTCCAACTTATATTTTATTTTATTTATTAAATAACAATATTATAATAATAATACCACCTCTTTATATTATCATTATTTAAATAAAATACCCCATCCACTTATTATTCCAAATATTCCATTATCTTTATTTATATTTATTTCATAAAAATAAATATAAAAATTGAGGCGTTACCCATGGAAGTGAAGATAGTGAAGGTGATTTATTTTCACCGTCCACAAACAACATGCAAGGAAGAACTCATAATTCTTAACCCTAAGAATGAGTTCGCATAGTTAAGGTAATTAGGATTTGTTCAAATAAAATCTTATAAGCTTAAGTCAATGGGGAAGTCTTGATATCTTAATAACTTGCACAATAATAGAAGAAGACAACATGAAGAAGAATATTTATGTGATATTCAAAATATGTTGGAATCAGACAATGGTTATCACAATAAGGATTAAATATCAATTGTTTAGTGCATATTTGATCATCCTTATGATTCAAGAATGTGGGTGTTATATCAGATGTTCTAACATCTCTTCATCAGAGGTTTGAAGAATCGTGGGAGGGGTTTTACATTCTCTCAGAAGTCTCATAGGCTTTTGACCTATGATTATTGGCTTCACATCTTTTCCTGGAAAGTATTGAGACTTGTCCAAATGGTGATGCATTATTTTTGAAGATGGAGATGGAAGACTATGAAGACATCATAAACTTAATGACTGCTTGGATTGGTTTATTTATGATCTAGGTACTTTAGGGTATTTCAGAATGCTCATCATTGAGTTAAAGTAGTGTGGCATATCAGCAACTTCGTGGAGACGACTCTACTCAAGGAAAGGTGGCATCCTTGGTACAACTATGGGGGTTAGTTTTTAACTAGTTCTTCTGAAATTTCAAACAATGGCAGCTTTGAAGTCTTTAGGGAAGCACCAGTAGGTATTCATCAATATGTGAGATTATTTAGAAGAACTGCAAAATCAACAGAATGGAGGTTGTCTACTCAAACTTGGTTGGTGAATCAAGTCTATAAAAGCATTGGACTTTTGTTCTATAAAGGGAGGAAGTTCTTTCAAGTGGCAGAAGAATGAGCTGATTTCAACAACTAGATATTGAATCACAATGTTCTGGCATCTAGTTTCAACATCAGAATCTCAGTTGGTGGAGTGGCACATCAACTCAGGATAGGGTGATCTACTAGAATAAATAATTATGCTTCAAAAAGATCGTTCTCATGGCAGTTTGCGGGAGATGTAGGAAGGAGAAGATGTTACGTTATCCATGGCTTAGGAGGTCTAAGTGTAACACGGTGGGAGAACTGACTTTAGTTAAATGTTGCGGATAGCAAAAATCGCCACCGACTTTTATTTTATCCAAAGGAAAGGGCATAATAGAACAGGAAAGACCTTAAAAGATTTTTGGGTTCGAGGGGTAGGTTATGTAAAGGGAAGGTGTTAGCACCCTTTACATCCATGGTTATCCATGGGCTCTTAGTTACTTAGCTCACTTTAAACTGTTTTGAGAAGTGTAGTGTGTGATTGAAAATTTTCTTAAGTACTTTATAATGATCCTTGTATGGATATATATAAAGACTTTGTTTTGAAAATTGTTTGAAAATGTGAAGTGTTATGAAATGTTTTTAAAGGAGTGAGCAAGTACTTAAGAGAAACCTACCCTATGATTATATCTTTACTGTTCTTGAATGTTCTTTCAATGGTAAGACTATCCCTATTATTAAGGAATAGGTAGTCATTACCTTGGATGTAATAAGGGACATGTATAGGGACATTTGAATTTAGGCAACTGTAAGGTGTCTTTAGCAATTTGTAGGGACTTATCATCTTTTATTCGAAGGGACAAGATCATTTATCGTAGGCAACCTCGAAGGGACTTGATCTTATAAACTGAAGGGACTCGATGATATTTATGAAGGGAATTTTCTTAAGACACCTTACTTGACCTTAGAAATAGGCAACATGAGGGATAACCCTAGAAAGTGCAAGATGGCGATCAAAGATCAACTTACGTGTGTGAGTGTTTATTTTCAAATATTTATCTTTTTTAAATTAGTTATCTAAATTAAATTAATTACAATTATGTTTGCACTCCCTATTTACTAACCACACAATTTATATTAAAAAATAAGAAAATAAAGACGGAAAATAAATCTACAAATTATTACACGGCTTTAGCAGATACATAATAATCGGATAAAAAATGAATTATAGAGCAATAATAACGGAAATAAAATAATAAATAAACAGTAGTAATAAGGCAATAATAATAATAATAAAGTCATAATGAAAAGAAATTAAGATAAGAATTTGAAAAGAAATTATTTTAGGTTTAGACAAATTAGATTTTTTTGGAAGTTATTTAAGAAAATATAAGTTTAAATAATTTAGTAATAATAAAAGAATAAAGTGTTATAAAAAAACAATATTATTAATGTACAAATTATAAAATAAAAAGGGTTATTGTATAAAAAAAGGTATTAAGTTAGTTATTTACAAAATAAATAAAGAATAAGAAACTACTAAATTATTAAGTTAATAAGTCATTTATAACTTAATTATATACAAGATTTTTAGAATTATTATTATTTAATTAGAATAAAAATGGTCAATTAGATTTTATTTACAACTATATAGATATAATAGAATGATAAAAATTAAGAAGTTAAAAGAAGGATTAGAACATTTTTTAATTAGAAAAACTTAATTATTTGGTTATTTATTTACAAAATATAATTATGATAAAAATTATATACAAAATACTATTATTATTATAAGAAAAAGTTTATTGATTAATTAGTCTTTTTTTTTAATTAATGATCTAAGTCCATATTGATTTTCATTCAGTTCTTGGCACGCCCTAAATTACTAACCACGCAGGGAATAATAAAAATAAATAAAGGCAGAAATTTAAAGGCAGAAAATAAAAATTCCTACACGATTACATGGCTGAGGCAGTTACATAATTATATGGCGAAAAATTAAACTACACTATTACAAGAGAGGAACAATTACACAGTAAAAATATAATACACATGAATAACATAAAAATGAGCGACAAAGGTTCATAAACTAGGTTGAAGGTTTACAAAAGTTTAAGGTTTTAGGTTTATAAAAAAAATTAGGGTTTTGGTTTATGAAAATTTTTAGGGTTTATCTAAAAAATTAGGTTTTGAAAAAAATTAAGGTTTAAAAAAAGGTTTAGAGAATTAAAAATATTAGGGTTTAAATTAGCAATTTAATCTAAAACCTACATTAAGTGTTATGAGTGAAATAAAATGATGTTTTAAAGGAAAAAGAAAGAAGTTATTATTTTTTTTGTAAAATATTTATTTATTTTATTTAAAAAATATATATATTAACATTTTATGAGAAAACTATATTTTATTTATTTTATTTGTTAGAAAAAAAATTTAATTGAATTAAAATGATAGATAATATATAAAATAATAGAAAATGTGTAAAAGGAAAAGAAATAGCCAAAATACCTGGGGTGGGATTTGAACCCAGGCCCTAGGTTTTTCCCATGTTGGTCCAGCCTTCTTGCCACCAGGCCACTTGCGCTAGGTCTTAGACATCACACACGCGTATCATTACCACTGGATCACCTTCCAAATTGTTTGAAATAAGCTGCAACTATGAAACCGAATTCAACTTTTTGGAAGATTTTTTGTGTTCTTCAAGTGCCTCTTTTTTCCAGATTTTTTTCCCTCCCCTGTGTTTGTGTTATGTTCCTCTTCATATAGTGAACCAAATTAGGTCCAAAAAAAACATGTGACTTTGTGGGCTTTTGGATGTCTTGAATGTGAAGAAATCTTCTTGCCAAATTAGTCAAAAAATCAAATATTTTCATGCCATAAGGCCTTAGCACGAATTTGGATGGGTTTGAATCAACTTAAATGTTATTTAAAAGCTTCTAGAAGAAGAATCCAATCAAATATTCATATTTTCATATTTTATTTTGATTTAAAATGAATTTTAATGAATAAAATCCAAATAAATTATAAATAAATTATAAAATTCAGAAAATACTTGGATTGGGTCGTGCTTGAGGATATCATGAAGATTGGGTGGCAATTTGGTAGGCCCATTTGGCAAAATTTGGTTTTAAGGCTTCATTTGCTTCATATACCTCCCAAAAATTTCCCAACTTTGCAAAAGCACAAATCCCTCAATTTTAAGGCTATGAAGGTGTTCTTGGACATTTTGGAAAGCTTAGAGAGTCCTCTAACCAACCTCTTTGGTCTCGTGTCCATATCTTTTACCATTCTCAAGTTATGCTCTTTGGAAGTTGTTGACTTTTAAAAAGACCTATAATGTCTTAGCTCATACCTTCCAAATGAAGCATTTTTGGGCTTGGCTTGTGAGACACAAAGTTGTATAGAATTCAATTTCCTTCAAAATGAGCTTTGGATGGAAAAAATTTGATGAAGCATGTGAAAGTTATGGTTTGTCAAAGTTCAGTTGACTTTTCCTGTGAGAACCCTAATTTAGAAACTCCTGATTCTTGATGATTTGAAATCTCCTTGATGAATCATGATCAACCCTTGATCAAATGATGAATTTTACTTCATATACTTGATGTTGGGAAAAAAATCATGAAGTTTGACTTTGGTTTGACCACAGTTGACCTCAGTTTGACTTTTTGACTGCTTTTATTGATTTTAACCTATCTGATCATCTGACTGAGCAAATCTTTTGGGAAAGCCTTGAAACTTGACATGGAGATTCTTGAACACATATAGGATACTATGAAGCTCACTTGAAGTTTTGGAAGTCCATTTATCCTGATGAAAGTCAAAACCCTAGTTTAGGATGCCTTGCTTAGGAGGATGCATTGTCTGAGGGAATTGTCAAATTTTCTGACTAATTGTGAACCTTGTGAATCTCATGAGATGTCTTGTGAGACTTGTGAACCTCTTAGTACACAAAGTCTTGTCTTGTGGAGGGCAAATTTTGGGGTGCAACACTAAGTGTGTATTGTTATTGAGCAAGTGGATACATGTAACTTGAAGATCAAGTTCAGTTGGTATATCAGGATATCTTTGTGAGAGTTCTGACATACGTGAAGAAGACAATATGTGGTAATTAGCTTTTTCATATGAGGATTCATGAAGGAGGTGATCAAATTGTGGAATTTGTTTGATCTCAGAAGTGGATTCGAAGAATCAAGATAATTAGCAGGTGGCAACTGGTTAGTCTTGAGGATTGTCTCGGAATAAATTACTCTTGTGCAGAAGGGTGATGATTTGAAGACTCAAGGAGATATTTTTCTTCTTGAAGGTGGATGAGAGTTTATTTTTCTCTTTCTAGAGTTCTTATTCAAGCTGGTGGCGCAGTGTTAATTGAAGGTTCTTCAGTTCTTTGGATTATTGTGCTATAGTAAGTCTAGTTGGTGGAGCATATCAAGAATTTTGTCTTTGTGTGTGGAAGATGTTCTAACTTGGTGTTAGGACATTATTTGGGTTGTATATCCTTGGTGAATGATGATTATGCTCTGATTTTGGGAGCTTATTACCTACATAATTGCCTAATGAGCGTCTACATAGTCATATGGGAGAATGATGAAGTAGAAGGTCTGCCTTGGATGGAGAATGTATAGAATACTAAAGTAGATCAGGTATTAATTGCTTGGAAGTCTGCATGTAGATAATCAGCAACTAGTCAGAAGTATTCCAGATTATCATATGGGAGAATGATAGGAATGACTATCTTTGGAGGAGTTGGGTGATTGTTTATTGTTGAAAATCTACTAGAAGGACTTTGTCTAGCAAGTCATGCTTTTCTTAAGCATGTGTCCAGTATCTGACACTGATGGAAGGAAAACAAACTAATTTTGATGTTGTTCCAACAGTTTGTTACTATGAGGATGGCAATCCTTATGTGCCTCATAGATATCGTGATGGCTTTCATGTGTGAATGATTGTTATTTCTTGTCAAAGGGATAGTGGTTCCAAAATGAATGTGTTTCAGCAGGTGGTTGATTGCTCTTGAAGACTTTGAAGATGCTTCTTATGTTTTCCATTCATTCCTCCGCAAGTGCTTGGGGGAGCAAAATTTGTCTTAGATAGGGGAGTTGCCTCTTGATCTAAGGATCTTCAACATCAAGCTTGTGGTGAGTAACAAGTAGATTTTTCCATCCACGAGGGATGAAGATGTCAAGTGTCATGTCTTGACATTTTATTGTCACAAGTTGTGGGAGACTTGACAATATAAAATATATGATTCTTGTTAGATGCTTTAAGAATCGTTGACCAGTCTGGGATAATTTATTTTTCTCTGCAGATTATTGTGAAGATACACTGGATATGTCTAATCAGAAAATCTTTGGAAAACCAGACAATATCGGACATGATGTCAAGACATTGTTGTACAACATAATTTTGAGCAATTTTCCTTTGGACGGTTGTCCTTGACCAGTGGAGAACATGTGCATGGGAAACACGTTTCTCGTTACTTACTTTATGTTGGATGGTTTCCCTTAGAAGAAATAGTCAAAGTATTCTTGGCCGATGCATATTATTGTGTGTGGAGTTACATTCTTGGAATTACATCTTCATAATTTTCTTCGGTTATTCTCAAAGGTGTTGTTACAATCTAAGAGAAGTTGTAGCTATATAAGGAGGTTCTTGGTTCAGTACATATCAATATCAGGTTCCTTGAAGTATTTATCTCAAAATGTCCGTTCAAATCTGGGCTTGTATCGGTTAGGTATGGGAATTCCTAAGTTACTTTTGCTAATTTATGGCTAAAAAGGGGGAGTATTGGTTATCTGGTCAGCAGTTACATGGATTGTTCGTGCAGTTGCTTTGCAAGGAAGATAAACATAATGTTCTAACATCATTGTATCAGAATTCTTTGTGACTTATTATCAGAGTTAAAGGAATTTGTGAAGTTCTTCTTTGTTCTTGGTGTAAACACCCCAAATTTGCCCTAACTCATTTCACCATGGCTTGTGATCTTTTCATATGCTTAAGTTCAATTATGTCATCTCATATTGCATTTTTTGCTTTACTGCATTGTTTCTAAGTCATCTGCATCTAGGGTTTGTGATCTGAGCCATCCCTGAGCCATCTGAGCCACTCCAAAGGTCTTCAATCATCTCAAGAGGGTCCATATATGTTCAAGCATCATACTATATCCTCCCAAGGTCAATGAAGTCAAATAATCACAAGAACTGAGAAAGGCATGGAAGCAGAGCCAGGTTTAACTGCACAGATGACCTAAAATTAGGGTTTTGGTTTCAGAGGCCATAACTCCAAATTTTTTGGTCATTTTTGTTTCTATTGGTCTCTATATGTTATTAGGATCATGCATATCAATTTTCATGAAGAAATTCAATGGGGAAAGCATCTGATCAAAAAGTGACTTCTTGAGCAAGTCAGTGCAAAATTAGGGCATCTGAGGCCCCCAGTGACCCAACCAAAGGGGCTTCTCCATCATTTTTAATGTGTATGATATTTATTTGATCATATAAGATGTTAGAAGTTCACAAAATTGAAGAATTTCAAGCCATTTGCAAAGTTGCTTTTTTGGGAAAGTGACTTATAATGTAAACTTGCCATTTTGGGAAAGTTTTTCAACCTTCTCTTTTTGATTCAAAAATGCTTTAAATGAGAAAACTTTGGTCATGAAAGTTGTAGAATGGATCCTCCCATTTTCAAAAAGTACAAGAACTCATTCTAATTCATTTTGGATCAAAATTTATGGCCTTGCAAAGTTGGACAAAATCACTTAATTTTCACTTTTGTACCAAAGAGGGAAATTTGCAAATTCTTGTACCAAAGTAAAATGTGACTTCAAAGTGACTTCTAATCATCATACAAACACAATGAAATGCCTAAAAATCAGAATGACCCAAAGGATTTCTCATTTCTATGCCTTGAATTGCAAGTTACATAAGGCATTTTCTTATGAAGCTTCAAAAATTGAATCTTTGCAAAAGGAACCTTTTATGCTTGAATTAGTGGCTAAGTGAGTTCAAGGCATCATAACAACTTCACATGACCCATTTGGCTGCAATTTTCCCAAGAGTTTAGAGGTTTCTTGGCCTTGATTCACAAAGACTTCCAAAGGGGGGAAAATTGCAAGAACCATGTTACCACTTGCCCTAGCCATTACAGCTGCACAAAAGCAATCTAAGGGCCTTCCTTGATCCATGCTGAGCCCAGCCATGCCCCTAATCTCCCTCTGACCCGAGCCATACCTCAAGTACACAAAGTCATGACTTTTTGCATTTTGCCCATACCAATCAAACTGAGCCACACCAACTACTCTGACCAATCACAGCTTCACATACATGCCTCATGGATCACATTTCACACAATCTTGGAAGCTGAAACCTCCCATAACACAGCATTCTCCAAAATCCTCTCTTATGCATTTTTCTTCGAATCACAATACACAAGCCTCAAACCTCAAAACAAACTTCACAGAATCACTCAACATGATCCTCTGATCATTTCCCAACCATTCCCTTGCTCTAAAAGGCCCATAATCAGAAATACGATTTTCACCTTGCACAAACTGAGCTTCTGCAATCTCCATTTTGAGGCCACAAAAACTCCAGCTAAGTATCACAAACACTTGAGGGAGATCATTGGAGAAGTTTTGAAGCAAAGAAGCAGCCAAACAGTGCCACTTTCGAAAGCTTCAGCTCAGGTAACCTTTAGAACAAATTTTCCAGAAGCTTGATTTTAGGTTATAAACTTGTTCCTTATGTTGCCCTGATCATGTTGATGCTTTCATTTTTGAAAATGGTTGAGTTTTGAGGATTTTATGCTGTTCTGAAATTTTGCCCGTGAAATGTATTTTGATCTGATTCTCTTGATTCATGGAAAATAAATGATTTTTGTTGTGGGGTTTAGATTCAGTGATGTTTAAGGGTTGATTCTGGAGAGTTTGATGAGTTTTTATGGCGTTTTGAGAGAGATTGAGAGAAGAGCTGGCCGGAGAAGATGACCGAAACACTGTTACGGTCACCTGAAGGTCATTAGGGCTCAAATTAGGGCTTAATTAAGTGAGTTTGAATTTCGGCCATCCATTAGCGCGCGTAGTCAACTCCCGCCTCCCTGAGTTTGAATCCTGACTCTTGGATCAGCTTACTTTCCATTTAATTTGATTTTTATTTCCTTTTTATTGCATTTTCTTTCTCATTTATTTTAAAATATCAAAACACATTATAAAAATTTTATTTTTTGCATGCTGACTTGAAATATTTTTCTCATTCTGAAAATATATTTTTTTTTACTTTTTTTATTTTTTGCATTAAAAAATTATTTTTAAATCATTTAAATGTTTATTTTTAATTAGTTAATGGAAATTAATTAATTAAAAATGCATTTAGGTATTTAAAAATCACAAAAAAATTCACATTGCATTTTAAAACATTTAGAAACATTATCAAACTCTCAAAACAAATTTCTTTTTGGTCCTTGATGTATTTTGGCAATTTTCATTGGAATTAAAGTTGTTTAAAGGCAATATTTTGGTCCAAACTTAGAAAAATTCATTTTGCCTAACCATGAAGAGTTTGATGATGGTTCTTCTTGCATTGCATCCTTCATAGCATGTAGTTTCTAGGGTAAAATTGGTTTGAATTTATCTTTCATTTTCAATTTAATGAGCATTTTTTCCTTTTGAGGTACCTTGAAACCCTAGTTGACTTAGAAAAATCATAACTCCCATTAGGTTAAGAGTTGGGTCCCCTCATTTGGGCAGTGAGCTTGTGTAGGGTTAGGGTTCCTTTGATCCCATTTTCAATTTTTTGTCATGTCATTTGCTTCTGATTTTTGAATTTTGCATTGCATATTGTATGTAAACCCTAATTCTTGCCTTCCTTTGCATCCATCTCTCATTTGCTTGCATTCAAGAACTTGCCATGACATTTTATGCATCCATATGACATATAAGACATCTTAGGACATATTAGAATCATTTTTTATCATTGCATCTTTCATTTGCCATGTTGTGCATTCATATCATTTCATAAACTTTCATGAACTTTCATGGTTCAAAGCTTGCATCATTTGCATCCTCATCCTTGTATGATCATCCACAACTCTTGGCATGTGTTTGCATCATCTCTTAGCATCATTAACATCATGTTTTTGCTTCTTACTTTGGTTTGAATCATGTCATTTCATCTCATCTCCATAGCATTTCTTTTCTTTTGCTAACTTTTCAGGTGGTAAGTTGTTTTGAGAAGTGAATTTGCCTTCATTTCTCACATTCCCTTCTCATCTCTCTTATGCATCATTGCTGCATTTTATCTTTGTGTTAGAGTGAGCTTTCTCATTCATGTTCATCTCTTACTTTCTTTCTTCAAGCAACTTATCTTCTTAAGTGAAGTAAGTTGACTTGCTTCTCTCTGCTTCTTTCTCCTTTCATCTGCTTCTTTCCTGGTGGCTTTTCTCCTGAAGATCTTTTGCAACCCCCATAAACCCTAGGAACAACCAAGCATGATCATGATTAGGGTTTGATTAGTCCCCCCACTAGTTTTACCTTTGTGTCATCTTTGAGTCTTCTCTTCTCACCTCATAATCAAGGACTAAACCCTAAAGGTTTTAAGGCTTTGTGATTAAGCTTATGCCTGCATCCTTCTATTAGGATGGAGTGTATAACTTTAATCCTAAGTGTTAAACCCTTAATGTGTTTAAATCCTTTAATCAATTCAATTAATAATCACTAAGACATCAAACTTGTAACTTGGGCCTTGCATTAGGGTTTTAATTCTTCCTTAATTGGTTAAGAAGGACTAACCCTAGAGTTAATGGACAAGTCCTCCTCAAGTTGTCTTACAAAATCATAAAATCCACTTCTTAATCTTACCATTAACTAAAATCCATTTAATAAAGGCTTTGTTTTGTCATGAGGTTAATCCCTAATCATGGATTAAGTTGAGGAGCCTTCCTCAGCTTAAATGTTCTCATCTATTATCCTTCTATTAGGATGGTGTAATGGGTCCATTAAATCCTTGATTATGGCTTAAACTCATTACTTAACACTAAACAAAAACAACAAAAACATCTAATAAATGCAAGTAGGTTAATGATCTTAATCCTACATCATGGTGATTAAGTGTGAGGTGTTTACTTCACACTTAAGGTATTCTCATTACCCCTAGTCAGAGGGAGGATGTGATGAGTTTACTAACCCTTGGTTTAGGCTTAAGCTCATTTTCTTATGACAAACACAAAAAAGCAATAAAAGATTGAAAGCACAAAAACAAACAATAATCGTCTCCTCCGGGATTCTTTTCTCACCTCATTCACTCATAAACGAGAACTTGCTTCTTCCGTCTAATGCAAGACAGTAAGCACCTGAGCCAGACATGTCATACACTTGAGCATAGGCAAGCAAGCAGTTCATAGTCAATTTATTTTTCAGTCTTTTTGAGTCGAACTACGGTGTTCTGACTTCCTCATTGCACGAGAGGATACGTAGGCATAACTTAACAGTTATCGAACAAAAGTCTCTGTATATTCCCCCTCTTCCAGCATTATTCTTTAAGCCTCATAGTCTTGAGCTTCACTCTTGTTCTTACACTGACACTTCTCTTATACACTTCACTTTTCTTTTACAATGACACTTGCATTCTTTTCCAGCTTTGATACACAAATTGCACTGACACTACCCCCTTTAAACACAAATCTTTTAAGCGTGGATCCCGTCGAGTATGGCGGACAATCTGGGTGCTAATACCTTCCCAGGTTGTAACCAAACCCCTTTCTCAGTTTCTCTGGTTCGCGACCGTCTTATCCATATCTTTCTATGTTTATGCAGCATTACCTTTCCTTCGGGATAAAAATGCCTAGCTGGCGACTCTATTCATTCTCTCCTTTCACCGACCGTTCGCGTCTGTACCCCTCTTGGCCCCCGTGTCATTAGGTGGGAGCGACAACTTGGCGACTCTGCCGGGGACCCTTATACTGTAACCAGGGCTTCTGGTTCTTTTTGTGGGTTCCTCCTAGCGCTTGTTTGATTTGTGTTTACTGGGGTGTTATGTGCTAATTGTGTTTATATATTTGCTTTATTTATTGCTTTATGTACAGCTTTATTTATTGCTTTCCTTTACAGTTTTTTATTTTTCATACTGTCATTATCATTGCTGGATCTGGTTTTCTGTTTTGGTGGGTGGGGGTTTCATTGAGAGTTTAAGGTCCTATACCTGGGACCTGAGTGACACCTAGGCTAGAGTGGTTCATGTTCTTTCCCATTCCATTTCGGTCTGGTGCGGGAATATGAAACACGGTTCAGATGTGGGTTTCTTCTTGAGAACTCTGTGCTACAGATTTCCTGTAGTGCTAGGGCTATCTGGGAAGCCTGCTAAGTCTGGATGACCTTTATTATGACCTTCAGAAACTGAGGTGAATTAGAGGAGGATCTTTTATGGTTATTGTAAACACTGTACCTCCGGGTTAGAAGTGTTTACACTTCTCATAACTGATCCAAGTCTGAGGATCCTTGTTCTAGAACACTACCTGTGAGGGGGTTGGGCTGTTTACAGGTTTGCAGGTACCATTGGCCACATCATACCCTGTTACTTGTTTTGATTAAGAGTACCTCATTTTGGACAGTTCTTGTGATTAACCCCGGACATGTGACTCTTTATTTGAGTCCTCCCACCTTGGTTACTGGATTTCTGAACCTCCATCTGGACTTCTTGAACATACATGGGCTTTACATCAAGACAGATAATCAGATCCAGCTTGATCACAAACCCTTGCATATCATTTGCATACTCATCATTTGCATCATTTAACATTTGTTTATTTGTTTTTCAGGGTATCCACATTATATCTGGCTTGGTTTTGACCCCTTCTTCTGCATAAGACCTCTGTTTCATCAGTTACCTGCTTCAGCTTTTCTCATCATCACCAGCATCAGCCTATCAGTGGCTCATCTCCAGTATCAGTCTGTGATCTTCATCAGCACCTATCTTCATCACCTTCAGCAGCATTCATGGCTACTCCCAGGAAGAGTAACATATCCTACATTTCTTTGAGCCTGTGTTGACTGGTATCAGGCAGGTCCAGTCACTTATCACACCAGACCACATCCCTTTGTTTAGAGAGCATTATGGGGGTATCTTGGATATGATTATGGACCTTGACCCTTCTCAGAGGAGCATGATCCACACCTGCCTGCAGTTTTATGACCCTCCTTTGAGATGCTTCACCTTCCCAGATTTTCAGTTAGGACCTATGCTGGAAGAATTTTCATCATTGATTGGAGTACCTGTCAGGGGTGGGATCCCTTTCAACCCAGAAATGCCAGCTCCCAACAATGGAGAAGTAGCAAAAGCACTATACCTGGAGCCTGCCTTGATTGAGCAAAGCATGACAACAAAGGCTGGGGTCCCTGGTTTACACTTGGATTTCTTGATTTCTCAGGCCATCCTGAAGGCCTCCTTGGGAGAGTGGAGGGCAGTCTGTGCACTGTTATCCCTCAACATATATGGGGTTATACTGTTTGCAGATGAGCCCAAATTTGTCAGCAAGAATGCCATTCATCTTTTTCTTCTGAGGAACCCAGTACCCACATTGCTGGGAGATTTCTATTACTCTATCCATCAGAGGAATGAGAAACAAAGAGGGAAGTTGGTGAGATGTTGTGCTCCTTTGTTTCACACCTGGCTGCTCAAACACCTGCCTAAATCAGATGCCTTCTTGAACCCTCACCAACAGAAGAATTGGGCCAAGAGGCTCATTGCTTTGACTTCAGATGATATCAGATGGTGCACCCAAAGCACTAAGGGCAAGGACATTATCACCAGTTGTGGACAATACCCAAATGTACCTCTGATAGGAGTAAAGGGTTGCATCAACTACAATGCTTTGTTGTTCAAAAGACAACTGGGCTATGCTTTGATCCACCCTCCTAGAGTGCAAGATTTAGCTGAGACCCTGTATTGTGAAGTAAAACCTGATTCAGCTGCTGTCAGACAAACATCCTGGGCTTGGGACAACACCCAGATAAAAGGGATGGCTATTCTTGGAAGGTGTAATAATGTTGCTTCAGCTCAGTACTATGACTGGTCCCATGCAAGAGCTCAGATTACTGGAATGCCCTTCACCTTGGAGGACATACCTGGACCCTCTACAATACAACCAGCAACAACTGTCAGCCTGGAAGAATTTGAGAAACTGAAGGAAAGGAATGAGAATCTGTCTCAAGCTCTGAAGAAGACTCTTTGGGAAAGGAGTGATGGTCGCCTGGACATTGAGAGGTTGGAAAAGCTTAGGGTGGAGCATCTGGCCAAGATTGAGAAAACAGAGGACTATATCAGGAAAGCAAGAGCTGGGGAACAAATATTGAAGAATGCCTGTAAAGAGGCCAAAATTCAGAAGGCTAGGACTGAGCTCTATCTGCAAGAGAGTCAGGGAAGGTGGGTCAGGATCACTGAAGCCCGTACTCAAGAAGATCAGAAAACTCAAGCCAAGATTGAACAGTTAGAGGCCAATGAAAAGAAGCAGCAGGAAGCTTTGTTGGCAGCCCAGAAGGAGATCTCAGAGTTAAAGCTCAAAGCTGGATTGAAGAGATCAAAGGACCAGGACAGGCACAAGAAGCTGACCACTGCCATTGCTACCAGGAACCTCCTCATTAGGACCATTACAGAGCACCCAGCTGGTCCAGTGACTGAGGCACTTCTGAAGGAGGTTAAGGAGGATGAGTTTGGATTGGATGTCTGACTTCTTCGCTTGTTGTTCATTTCCATTTTATGTACTTTTCTTTTTGTTGTATTTTGACCCTCCAGGGGCATGTGTTGTAAAACAAACTATGTATTGTTCACCACTTGTAATATATTAGTTTGATTTCATTGGGTCTCTTTTCTCAACAACATCAAGCATCTTCCTCGAGGTCTGGAAAGGTCAAAACCAAGAACCAAGCCGGATACCTTGGAAAACAAATAAGCATACTGCATTGCATACTAACCTTGTTTTGTTTTGTAGGTTTTGTTATTATTTGTTTCTAACCCTGTTGTGATCTCAGGAAATATTGCTCGTCGCCGGGTGTTCCCTGTCAACCGTACGCACCGGTACCCTACTCGCAACAACCTTCCTGGTATCCAAATGGAGCAAGTACAGCAGGACCTGACTGAGGTCAGAACTCAGATGGCTAATGAAAGAGTGGAGATGAGAAACCAAATGACTCAATTCATGGCTGTGATGACTGGCTTGGCCCAGAGTCAAGAAAGGTTAAGGGCATTGGTGGAAAGACAAACTCCCGAGGAACCTCATCCTGGAACTGGAGGAACTAGCAATAATGAGCGAGGCCAGCCTCATGTTAATCCACCAGTATTTGGACCTCATCTAGATCCGGAAGTCAATATCCCGGTAAATGTGCAAGGAAATACTGCTGGGGGAAGAATCTTGCAAGAAGATCCCCAAGAAGAGCAGTTTACTGTTATGGGAGCTGGAGACGAAGTCTATGATAGAAGGTTAGATGAAATTGCTGAGAAGTTGAGATCTTTGGAGTCTCAAAATTCCTTGGGTTTCGATGTAATGGATATGGGGCTAGTGGATGGGGTGAGAATTCCCCACAAATTCAAACCCCCGTACTTTGAGAAATACAATGGAACCTTTTGTCCACGAACTCACCTGCAGTCTTTCCTGGGAAGACTTAAAGCTTATACTATGGATGAGAAGCTGTGGATGTTCTACTTTGAAGACAGTCTGACTGGGGCTTCAAGAGAGTGGTATTCACACCTGACCAGAGCTACTATTAGATGCTGGAAGGACTTGGCTGAAGCCTTCATCAGGCAGTATCAATACAATCTGGACATGGCTCCCAACAGGACCCTCCTAATGGGAATGTCTCAATCTTCCAGAGAAAGCTTTAGGGAGTATACCCAAAGGTGGAGACAGCTTGCTGCTGCTGTCCAACCACCCATGTCAAAAAGGGAGATGGCTGACATGTTCATGAATACTTTGCAAGGAACATATATTGATAGACTGGCGGCCTTTTCTTCTACCAGCTTTGCTGTAGTCGTCATAGCTGGTGAAAGGATTGAGAGTCTATTAAAAATGGGCAAAATTTCTGATAATGGTGCAAGTTCATCCAGTAATCCCAGGAAGCCTTTTGTGGGACCCCAAAGGACCGGTGAGACAAATGTCATTCATGCCAGCAGGGGCAGACCTCAATATGTTCATAGGTCAGTAGCAGTAGTCACCATTCCAGCTCCGATTCCTCAGCAATCAGCATATCCTCAACAACAACAACCACATTATCAACAACAAATTCAGTATCCGCAACAGAGAACCTACAACAACAGCAATATCAATCAACAACAACGACCCTTCCAACAAAGACCATCACAGGCAAACAGGGTGATTGACCCTATCCCTATGCCTTATGCTGCCTTATTGCCGCAACTCCTGAAGCTTAACTTGGTTGAGTTAAGGACGTTGGCACCACCAGATCCCCTCAATCTCCCAAAGAATTATGATGTCAACGCCAGGTGTGCTTTCCATTCCAATGCACCTGGCCACAATACTGAAAAATGCAGGGCCTTACAAATGAAAGTCCAAGATCTGGTGGATTCTAAAGCCCTCAACTTCGCACCTCCTCCGAATGTCAACAGAAATCCTATGCCTAATCATGGCGGGCCGAGGATTAATGCCATTGAGGAAGACAAACCATCTACCTTGATCACCAGTGTTGCACAAATTCGAACACCTTTGGTCGAAATTAAAGCTCAGCTTCTAGAGTGCCAAGTGTTCCCCGGGTGTGAGCTCGGTTGTGGGTATTGCAACATTGCAGTCAACGGGTGTGAAAATTTGAGAAGCGGCATAGATGGTCTTATTAAGTATGGTATCCTTCAAATCTCAACAACGGCACCTACAAATCCAGCAATTCCTTTAACAACAATTCCTGATTCTTCTACAACAGCAGCAACAATCATTCCTACCGATTCATCAATATCATCAGCAAAGGCTCCGTCTATCACTTCAACAAATCAAATGTCGACAACCCTTTCTTCTACAACATCAGCATCCATGTTATTAGCAGAATCTTCTACAACGCCAACAAAAATTAACGAAGATGTTTCAACAGTTACAATCTACTATGACCCATTAGAGGTTCCTCCCAGCAACAATTTCCAGCAACAAACAGTGGCACCTCCTGCCAGGTCACCAGTCACAATTTACTATGATCCGCACACCATTACAGTACCCTCCTCTGCAGCAGTCAGTCCAGTTACTATTACGGTGCCTGGACCAGTTCCTTATGAAAGCAGTAATGTCATACCTTGGCATTATGGCTCTGATCTCTACTGCAACGGGGAGAAAATCACTCTGGATTCATCAACCTCTTCTCCACAAATTGATAATGTTGGGGGGAGGCGGAGGCTTCACCAGAAGAGGACGCCTTTTTGCCTCACAAACACAAAGACCTAATGTTGAAGCAGAAGCTGCTGCCAAAGCAAAAGGAAAGAGTGTGGTGTCTGAAGAGCCAATTGCCAAAGAAACTCAGAAGACATCTTTTGAACAAGATGTAGACGAGTTCATGAGAATCATAAAAAGAAGTGATTACAAGGTGGTGGATCAGCTTCACCAAACTCCCTCAAAAATCTCCATATTATCACTGTTGATGTGTTCGGAAGCTCACAGGAACGCATTGTTGAAAGTCCTGCACGCAGCATACGTGCCAGAAGAGATTACTGTTAATCAGCTAGAAACTGTGGTTGCTAATGTCAACACCAGTCATGGACTGGGCTTTACTAATGCTGACTTAACAACAAAGGGACGCAACCATAATAAGGCTTTGCATATCACCTTGGAATGCAAGGGTGCTGTTCTATCTCATGTACTGGTGGACACTGGGTCATCACTCAATGTTCTGCCAAAGAAAGCCTTAGTGAAGCTGGAGTATGATGGCTTGGCACTGCGTCCAAGTAACTTAGTGGTGAGAGCATTTGATGGCTCTAAAAGATCAGTGCTTGGGGAGATTGATCCGCCTGTGATGATTGGCCCGCAGACCTTCAAAACTAATTTCTTTGTGATGGACATTCAACCGGCCTACAACCGTCTGTTGGGTAGACCCTGGATCCACGCCGCTGGCGCTGTTACGTCTATCCTTCACCAGAAGTTGAAATTCGAGTGGGAAGGCCAAATCATCACCATCAGTGGGGAGGAAGACATCTTTGTTAGCCATCTGGCTACGTATAAGTACATAGAAATGGATGGAGAAATCCATGAAACCATGAGCCAAGGGTTTGAAGCCTTGAACATTAATGAAGCATCTGCTGTACTGGGAACCTCCATAACATCATACCAGCAAGCCCGAAAGGTTGTTGAGGAAGATACCGCCCAAGGCTGGGGCAAGCTGCTACCCGTAGAGAAGAAAGAAGACCGATTTGGGTTGGGTTACAAACCAACTCAACAAGGTCAATCAGAGGCTGCTAAGGAGCCCAAGTTTGTCAGCGAGGGAATGCTCACCCCGAATGCTGTGAACAATTTGGAAGACGAGGAGGAAAGCGACCGCAACCTGGAGAGCTGGATACGTCCAAGGATCCCGGGGAGCCAAGTCCTTAACTGGTCTTCCCAGGAAATTATAAGGGTTACTCCTGCAGAGTAATTATTATTTCCTGTATTTTAAAGCATGCATCAAGTCTTGCATCTTGCCCAAGATGTCAAGACTCATTTTGTAATCGGGCCATCTTGTATTTTGTGCAAAGATCAATTAATGAATATCAGGACATCTTTTGCAAATGAGTCTTTTCTTTTCCGCTCACTGTTTTTCATTTTTCTTTTTTGTACAAAAATAAAATGGCAATGTTTTTCAAAATAAAATAACTTCATTTTCACTTTTTCTAAATAAGATAAAACTGATCACTAAAATAAACCAATCTAAACCCTTGCAGAAAGTGCCCTCCAGACTGCACCGACAACAACACTGCTATGACTTCGTATGACTTTGACAATCCAATCAATCAAGCTGATGAAGGGGCTGAAGAAGATTATGAGCTACCTGAAGAGCTAGCTAGGTTGTTAAGGCAAAAGGAGAAGGTTATCACTCCTCATCAGGAGGAGATTGAAACGGTTAATCTTGGTACGGAAGAAGACGTGAAAGAGGTTAAGATCGGGGCCTGCCTGCAAGATTCAGTAAAAGAGCAACTGATTGACATGCTTCAGGAGTATGTGGATGTTTTCGCTTGGTCTTATCAGGATATGCCAGGGTTGGACACCGACATTGTCATGCACAAGCTGCCTTTGAAAGAAGATTGTCCACCAGTAAAACAGAATTTGCACCGTACTCGCCCAGATATGGCAATGAAGATAAAAGAAGAGGTACAAAAGCAGTGGGACGCCGGTTTCCTTGCTGTGAATAGCTATCCACCGTGGGTTGCTAATATTGTACCTGTACCTAAGAAACACGGTAAGGTGAGGGTGTGTGTGGATTACCGGGATCTGAACAGAGCCAGCCCGAAAGATGACTTCCCTTTACCTCACATTGATGTATTGGTTGATAATACGGCTCAGTTCTCGGTGTTCTCCTTCATGGACGGATTCTCAGGATATAATCAGATCAAGATGTCACCTGAAGACATGGAGAAGACAACTTTCATCACACCCTGGGGCACATTCTGTTATAAGGTGATGCCATTCGGACTGAAGAATGTCGGTGCCACTTATCAACGGGCTATGGTAACACTGTTTCATGACATGATCCACAAAGAAATTGAATGTTATGTGGATGACATGATTGCCAAGTCCCTCACAGAAGAAGACCACCTGGTAAATCTGTTGAAGTTATTCAAGCGTCTGAGGAAGTACCAGTTGAAGTTAAACCCCAACAAGTGCACATTCGGGGTGCGATCTGGTAAGCTGTTGGGATTTATTGTAAGTGAAAAAGGGATTGAAGTTGACCCTGATAAAGTCAAAGCCATTCAAGAAATGCCTGCACCGAAGTCAGAAAAAGAAGTTCGGGGGTTTCTAGGTAGGTTGAACTACATTTCAAGGTTCATATCTCACCTTACAACAACCTGTGAACCTTTGTTCAAGCTGTTAAGAAAAGAACAAACGGTCAGGTGGAACGAAGACTGCCAGAGGGCTTTTGACAAAATCAAGGAATACCTACAAGAGCCTTCAATCCTTATGCCTCCAGTTGAAGGAAGACCTCTAATAATGTACTTGACAGTATTAGAAGAGTCAATGGGGTGTGTGCTGGGCCAGCATGACGAGTCTGGTCGAAAAGAGTATGCAATATACTACCTAAGCAAAAAGTTTACCGACTGTGAACAGCGTTATTCACTGCTTGAGAAAACTTGCTGTGCTTTAGCGTGGGCTGCTCGCCGACTGAGGCAGTATATGTTGACCCACACTACTCTATTGATCTCAAAGATGGATCCAGTTAAGTACATTTTTGAGAAGCCAGCACTTACCGGACGGGTTGCAAGATGGCAAATGATCCTCACGGAATATGACATTCAGTACACATCCCAAAAGGCCATCAAAGGAAGTGTATTGTCTGATTACCTTGCTGAGCAACCCATTGATGATTACCAGCCTATGAGATTTGACTTCCCTGATGAAGACATCATGTTCATAAAAGCAAAAGATCATGAAGAGCCTATTCACACTGAAGGGCCTGACCCGGAGGAAGAATGGACTATGATGTTTGACGGGGCTGTTAACATGAATGGTCTTGGTGTTGGTGCAGTACTCATTACACCTAAAGGAGTTCACATGCCTTTCTCGGCAAAACTCACCTTTAACTGCACTAACAACGAAGCTGAATAAGAAGCTTGTATTATGGGTCTTGAGGAAGCCATTGACCTCAGGATCAAGACTTTAACTGTATTCGGAGATTCAGCTCTGGTAATCAATCAAACCAACGGCAAATGGTACACCCACCAAGATCATCTGATACCTTACAGGGATTATACAAGGAGGTTATTGACTTTCTTCACAACGGTCAAGCTTAAGTATATCCCTCGAGACGAAAATCAATTTGCAGATGCTCTGGCTACCATTTCATCCATGATCAAAGTTCAAGCTGCCAACTTTGTGCCTCGGATCTCATTATCCAGACTGGACAGACCAGCATATGTATTCTCAGCAGATGTTGTTAAAGATGATAAGCCTTGGTTCCATGACATTAAGTGCTTCTTGGAGGATCAAACATACCCACCCGGGGCATCTTCCAATGATAAGAAGACATTAAGAAGGCTAGCTGGTAGTTTCTTCCTAAATACTGACGGTTCCCTGTATAAGAGAAACTTTGATATGGTACTTCTCAGATGCGTTGATAGGACAGAAGCAGACTTGTTGATGCACGAGATGCACGAAGGATCCTTTGGTACCCATGCTGGAGGGCATGCAATGGCTAAAAAGTTGCTAAGATCAGGTTATTACTGGATCACAATGGATGCAGACTGTTGTGCCTATGCCAGAAAATGTCATAAATGCCAGATTTATGCAGATAAAGTGCATGTGCCTCCGAATCCTCTGAATGTGATGTCTTCACCCTGGCCCTTTGCCATGTGGGGCATTGATATGACTGGCAAGATTGAACTGACTGCTTCAAATGTCCACAGATTCATCCTGGTTGCCATTGACTATTTTACCAAATGGGTTGAAGCAGCTTCCTATGCAAATGTCACCAGACAGGTGGTAGCCCGATTTCTAAAGAGAGACATCATTTGTCGGTATGGATTTCCCGAGCGGATCATTACGGATAATGGTTCCAACTTGAACAATAAAATGATGGCAGAACTATGCCGGGACTTCAAGATCCAACACCACAATTCTTCTCCTTACAGGCCAAAGATGAATGGCGTTGTTGAGGCAGCTAACAAGAATATCAAGAAGATTGTGCAGAAAATGGTGGTTACCTATAAAGATTGGCATGAAATGCTACCATTTGCCTTGCATGGGTACCGTACATCAATCAGAACATCCACTAGGGCAACGCCGTATCAGCTTATGTATGGTATGGAGGCAGTCCTACCTGTCGAAGTTGAATTACCGTCCTTACGAGTGTTGATGGATGTCAAATTAAACGAAGCAGAATGGGTCCGATCCCGATACGAACAACTGAATCTGATTGAAGAAAAGAGATTGGCTGCAATTTGTCATGGGCAACTATATCATAAAAGAATGAAGAAAGCCTTCGATCAGAAAGTCAGGCTCCGAGAATACCAAGTAGGAGATCTTGTGCTGAAAAGGCTCCTCCCTCCTCATACAGACCACAGGGGCAAATGGACTCCAAATTACGATGGTCCGTTCATAGTAAAGAAAGTTTTCTCCGGTGGAGCACTGATGCTCAGTACTATGGATGGTGAAGACTTCCCGTCCCCTGTGAATTCAGATGCAGTTAAAAAATACTTCGCATAAAATGACCCGCTGGACACAGAAACTAAATGTAAGTCCAGGCAAAAATAGGGCATCCCGGCGAGTCAAAAACAGAATAAAAGACTCGGGCAAAAATAAGGGAAAATGAATAAAAAATGTGTACACCCGCTGAGTTGAAAAGCCACATTGGACAACTCAGGAAAAAATGGGTATCCCGGTGGATTGAAAACCCGAAAGGGCGATCCACGCAAAATAAGGGAATAAGCGAACAACTTCATTCTGAATTCATCTGTATCACTTACAACATGGTAAACTTCGAAAGGTTAAAGCATCGGTCAGAATCAGCCTTCTTCAGAAAGCAAGATGAGAAGAACGACAAAAGTCATACGAGTCATAGCAAAAGGGAAGCTCCTTGAAGCGTCACCAACATTGCCAGCATTTTGTTGTTTCTCAATTTATAACAATCTCCTCATTTTAGGGGATTTGTTTCGATGACTGTATCTTGCCAATTCAGGGCACACAAAATAAAATCAGATTTTCGGTCACACACTGTCTCGTACTCTTTTATTTGCAAAATGTATGATGTCATTAATATGTTGATCGCATAAATACAGATGCGTCTTTCCTAAACTACATGCTTGCAGGAAATATATTGACTCCTGGGAGTGTCTAAACTCCTATGATGGAATCCAGTAAGGGATACCTCGGGATACTTGTACGTTTCTTTGTCATACAGGATCGCAGGTGTTCAAAGCACAACATGGGGCGTGAAAGTTCCTCCCCAGCAAGCTGTCGAAGCACCATTTCCTCAGCACATCTTCCAAATAGCACCAGAGCTTCTTTTTCCCCAGCCGAGTTGCCAATCATCATTCCTCCTCAAACAAGTGCACAGATAGGGAACTATCTCCCCGCAGAGTTTCAGTCTCTATCCAGAAGAGCAATGCGTGAAGTTCTCACAACAGAGTGACGAAAGCTTCTGCAAACCCCAGCTGGGTCCCTCATTATCGGGATAGGTCTATCAGTGATCTACTTCCCCATGCAGAGTCATATATGTCAGATCTACCAATGATTTCATCCCCAGCTGGGATATCCACTTCAAGCAGATCAGCCAGAGATCTCCACGGTAACGGGATCCGAATCCTGGATCGGTATCTTTGCATGATCATAGCATTCGCATCATATTTTCCCCACAAAGCGTATCATTTCGTCTAATACAGAGCATTACGGCAAAAATCAAACATATTGCATAATCATAAGCCATGTGTCGAATCAAATACTTGTAAATACTGACGTTCCATCAACAATATACAAAATACCTCCCAAACTCCCCGACAGAATATTAAAAGCATTTCCTTTACACTCACAAATACAGAAACACACTCCTTTTGGCACTCGTCCGTGTCATCATTCCCCAGTAAAGTCGCCCGAGCGTTCTCTACAAACAAACACTTATATTACAGATGCTTCTTGACACTCGTCTGTGTCATACCCCCAGCAGAAAGCCAAAACATCCCCTTTGCACTCACTAACACAGATACATACAATACCCTGACAACCGTCCGTGTCGCCTTCCCCAACACAATTGCCTAAACACTTTGTAAACCAAATACTTGTTTATAATACACTTTTTCCGACACTCGTCAGTGTCGTACTCTCCCTAGCAAGTTGAGCACTCGTTTGTGTCTCACGCATACATTTTACTCATACAGATACTCGTCCGTATCTTGTATATACCATTTGAATCCCCTCAGAATCAACACTCGGCAATGTTCTTTGTTAACTAGTTGGTACCCGTCTGTATCATCATCTCTGAACACGTGGCAAGCGTTTGTTTCTACTGATACTCGTCTGTATCATAGTCTCAAGGATGCTCGTCCGCATCTTTAATCTATACACCGTGTCAAACACTTATACCTTCTCTTTCTTGAATTTAGACACTCGTCTGTGTCTACCATTCCCCAGAAGAGTCCCCGGCAAATCCCAGTAAACTATTTCTTTTCTATCGGACATTCGTCCTATGTCATGATACCTTCCGGCAGCCGTACCCTGCCAGGTGATCGTCCTTCACCTTTTTGATGATCGTCCTTCATCATCCCCAGCGGAGTCTCTTTTCTCTAGAACCCCTTTCTATCCGACATTCGTCCTATGTCGTGATATTTTGGCAGCCGTCCCCTGCTAGGTGATCGTCCTTCACCTCTTGATGATCGTCCTTCATCATTCTATCTGATGGTCGTCCCCATCGTTGATTATGTTATCTGACATTCGTCCTATGTCATGATAAACCCTCAGAGCAGCCGTACCCTTCTAGGTGATCGCCCTTCACCTCTTGATGATCGTCCTTCATCATGCTTATCCGATGGCCGTCCCCATCGTCGACCTTTTCATCTGACATTCGTCCTATGTCGTGATATTTTCGGCAGCCGTACCCTGCCAGGTGATCGTCCTTCACCTTGGATGACCGTCCCTCATCCTTGTCCCCAACAGAGCAGCCGTCCCCTGCTAGGTGATCGTCCTTCACCTTTGATGACCGTACCTCATCATCTGTTCCATTTATTTCTTCAACCCGATGGCCGTCCCCATCCTTTACCTTTAATCCCTAGAAAGTCTTATTTCCTTACTTGATGGTCGTCCCCATCATAATCTCTTATATCCCCAGCTTGTCAGCCGTCCCCGTCATTGCTTTATTTCCCGCACTTTCCCCAGCATGTCGGCCGTTCCCGTCATTGCTTTATCCCCAGCAGTCGTCCTCTGCTCGACGGTCGTCCTCCGTCGCCCGCACTTTATAAACATATTTTATTTTCTTTTACAATCTATATCCCCTTTCTTCTTCATTTAGTGAGTGCAAATTTTGGACTGTCTTTGGTATTCAACCACAAGTTACCTCGTTTGTCTGTTAAGCCGTTGCTTACATCCTACACAGCTAACTCATGATTGAATAGAGGCAGCTGTAAACACCCCAAATTTGCCCTCACTCATTTCACCATGGCTTGTGATCTTTTCATATGCATAAGTTCAATTATGTCATCTCATATTGCATTTTTTGCTTTACTGCATTGTTTCTAAGTCATCTGCATCTAGGGTTTGTGATTTGAGCCATCCCTGAGCCATCTGAGCCACTCCAAAGGTCTTCAATCATCTCAAGAGGGTCCATATATGTTCAAGCATCATACTATATCCTCCCAAGGTCAATGAATTCAAATAATCACAAGAACTGAGAAAGGCATGGAAGCAGAGCCAGGTTTAACTGCACAGATGACCTAAAATTAGGGTTTTGGTTTCAGAGGCCATAAATCCAAATTTTTTGGTCATTTTTGTTTCTATTGGTCTCTATATGTTATGAGGATCATGCATATCAATTTTCATGAAGAAATTCAATGGGGAAAGCATCTGATCAAAAGGTGACTTCTTGAGCAAGTCAGTGCAAAATCAGGGCATCTGAGGCCCCCAGTGACCCAACCAAAGGGGCTTCTCCATCATTTTGAATGTGTATGATCTTTATTTGATCATAGAAGATGTTATAAGTTCACAAAATTGAATAATTTCAAGCCATTTGCAAAGTTGCCTTTTTGGGAAAGTGACTTATAATGTAAACTTGCCATTTTGGGAAAGTTTTTCAACCTTCTCTTTTTGATTCAAAAATGCTTCAAATGAGAAAACTTTGGTCATTAAAGTTGTAGAATGGATCCTCCCATTTTCAAAAAGTACAAGAACTCATTCTAATTCATTTTGGATCAAAAGTTATGGCCTTGCAAAGTTGGACAAAATCACTTAATTTTCACTTTTGTACCAAAGAGGGAAATTTGCAAATTCTTGTACCAAAGTAAAATGTGACTTCAAAGTGACTTCTAATCATCATACAAACACAATGCAATGCCTAAAAATCAGAATGGCCCAAAGGATTTCTCATTTCTATGCCTTGAATTGCAAGTTACATAAGGCATTTTCTCATGAAGCTTCAAAAATTGAACCTTTGCAAAAGGAACCTTTTATGCTTGAATTAGTGGCTAAGTGAGTTCAAGGCATCATAACAACTTCACATGACCCATTTGGCTGCAATTTGCCCAAGAGTTTAGAGGTTTCTTGGCCTTGATTCACAAAGACTTCCAAAGGGGGAAAATTGCAAGAACCATGCTACCACTTGCCCTAGCCATTACAGCTGCACAAAAGCAATCTAAGGGCCTTCCTTGATCCATGCTGAGCCCAGCCATGCCCCTAATCTCCCTCTGACCCGAGCCATACCTCAAGTACACAAAGTCATGACTTTTTGCATTTTGCCCATACCAATCAAACTGAGTCACACCAACTACTCTGACCAATCACAGCTTCACATACATGCCTCATGGATCACATTTCACACAATCTTGGAAGCTGAAACCTCCCATAACACAACATTCTCCAAAATCCTCTCTTATGCATTTTTCTTCGAATCTCAATACACAAGCCTCAAACCTCAAAACAAACTTCACAGAATCACTTAACATGATCCTCTGATCATTTCCCAACCATTCCCTTGCTCTAAAAGGCCCACAATCAGAAATACGATTTTCACCTTGCACAAACTGAGCTTCTGCAATCTCCATTTTGAGGCCACAAAAACTCCAGCTAAGTATCACAAACACTTGAGGGAGATCATTGGAGAAGTTTTGAAGCAAAGAAGCAGCCAAACAGTGCCACTTTCGAAAGCTTCAGCTCAGGTAACCTTTAGAACAAATTTTCCAGAAGCTTGATTTTAGGTTATAAACTTGTTCCTTATGTTGCCCTGATCATGTTGATGCTTTCATTTTTGAAAATGGTTGAGTTTTGAGGATTTTATGCTGTTCTGAAATTTTGCCCGTGAAATGTATTTTGATATGATTCTCTTGATTCATGGAAAATAAATGATTTTTGTTGTGGGGTTTAGATTCAGTGATGTTTAAGGGTTGATTCTGGAGAGTTTGATGAGTTTTTATGGCGTTTTGAGAGATATTGAGAGAAGAGCTGGCCGGAGAAGATGACCGGAACACTGTTACGGTCACCTGAAGGTCATTAGGGCTCAGATTAGGGCTTAATTAAGTGAGTTTGAATTTCGGCCGTCCATTAGCGCGCGTAGTCAACTCCCGCCTCCCTGAGTTTGAATCCTGACTCTTGGATCAGCTTACTTTCCATTTAATTTGATTTTTATTTCATTTTTATTGCATTTTCTTTCTCATTTATTTTAAAATATCAAAACACATTATAAAAATTTTATTTTTTGCATGCTGACTTGAAATATTTTTCTCATTCTGAAAATATTTTTATTTTATTTTATTTTATTTTTTGCATTAAAAAATTATTTTTAAATCATTTAAATGTTTATTTTTAATTAGTTAATGGAAATTAATTAATTAAAAATGCATTTAGGTATTTAAAAATCACAAAAAAATTCACATTGCATTTTAAAACATTTAGAAACATTATCAAACTCTCAAAACAAATTTCTTTTTGGTCCTTGATGTATTTTGGCAATTTTCATTGGAATTAAAGTTGTTTAAAGGCAATATTTTGGTCCAAACTTAGAAAAATTCATTCTGCCTAACCATGAAGAGTTTGATGATGGTTCTTCTTGCATTGCATCCTTCATAGCATGTAGTTTCTAGGGTAAAATTGGTTTAAATTTATCTTTCATTTTCAATTTAATGAGCATTTTTTCCTTTTGAGGTACCTTGAAACCCTAGTTGACTTAGAAAAATCATAACTCCCATTAGGTTAAGAGTTGGGTCCCCTCCTTTGGGCAGTGAGCTTGTGTAGGGTTAGGGTTCCTTTGATCCCATTTTCAATTTTTTGTCATGTCATTTGCTTCTGATTTTTGAATTTTGCATTGCATATTGTATGTAAACCCTAATTCTTGCCTTCCTTTGCATCCATCTCTCATTTGCTTGCATTTAAGAACTTGCCATGACATTTTATGGATCCATATGACATATAAGACATCTTAGGACATATTAGAATCATGTTTGATCATTGCATCTTTCATTTTCCATGTTGTGCATTCATATCATTTCATAAACTTTCATGAACTTTCATGGTTCAAAGCTTGCATCATTTGCATCCTCATCCTTGTATGATCATCCACAACTCTTGGCATGTGTTTGCATCATCTCTTAGCATCATTAACATCATGTTTTTGCTTCTGACTTTGGTTTGCATCATGGCATTTCATCTCATCTCCATAGCATTTCTTTTCTTTTGCTAACTTTTCAGGTGGTAAGTTGTTTTGAGAAGTGAATTTGCCTTCATTTCTCACATTCCCTTCTCATCTCTCTTATGCATCATTGCTGCATTTTATCTTTGTTTTAGAGTGAGCTTTCTCATTCATGTTCATCTCTTACTTTATTTCTTCAAGCAACTTATCTTCTTAAGTGAAGTAAGTTGACTTGCTTCTCTCTGCTTCTTTCTCCTTTCATCTGCTTCTTTCCTGGTGGCTTTTCTCCTGAAGATCTTTTGCAACCCCCATAAACCCTAGGAACAACCAAGCATGATCATGATTAGGGTTTGATTAGTCCCCCCACTAGTTTTACCTTTGTGTCATCTTTGAGTCTTCTCTTCTCACCTCATAATCAAGGACTAAACCCTAAAGGTTTTAAGGCTTTGTGATTAAGCTTATGCCTGCATCCTTCTATTAGGATGGAGTGTATAACTTTAATCCTAAGTGTTAAACCCTTAATGTGTTTAAATCCTTTAATCAATTCACTTAATAATCACTAAGACATCAAACTTGTAACTTGGGCCTTGCATTAGGGTTTTAATTCTTCCTTAATTGGTTAAGAAGGACTAACCCTAGAGTTAATGGACAAGTCCTCCTCGAGTTGTCTTACAAAATCATAAAATCCACTTCTTAATCTTACCATTAACTAAAATACATTTAATAAAGGCTTTTTTTTGTCATGAGGTTAATCCCTAATCATTGATTAAGTTGAGGAGCCTTCCTCAGCTTAAATGTTCTCATCTATTATCCTTCTATTAGGATGGTGTAATGGGTCCATTAAATCCTTGATTATGGCTTAAACTCATTACTTAACACTAAACAAAAACAACAAAAACATCTAATAAATGCAAGTAGGTTAATGATCTTAATCCTACATCATGGTGATTAAGTGTGAGGTGTTTACTTCACACTTAAGGTATTCTCATTACCCCTAGTCAGAGGGAGGATGTGATGAGTTTACTAACCCTTGGTTTAGGCTTAAGCTCATTTTCTTATGACAAACACAAAAAAGCAATAAAAGATTGAAAGCACAAAAACAAACAATAATCGTCTCCTCCGGGATTCTTTTCTCACCTCATTCACTCATAAACGAGAACTTGCTTCTTCCGTCTAATGCAAGACAGTAAGCACCTGAGCCAGACAGGTCATACACTTGAGCATAGGCAAGCAAGCAGTTCATAGTCAATTTATTTTTCAGTCTTTTGAGTCGAACTACGGTGTTCTGACTTCCTCATTGCACGAGAGGATACGTAGGCATAACTTAACAGTTATCGAACAAAAGTCTCTGTATATTCCCCCTCTTCCAGCATTATTCTTTAAGCCTCATAGTCTTGAGCTTCACTCTTGTTCTTACACTGACACTTCTCTTATACACTTCACTTTTCTTTTACACTGACACTTGCATTCTTTTCCAGCTTTGATACACAAATTGCACTGACACTACCCCTTTAAACACAAATCTTTTAAGCGTGGATCCCGTCGAGTACGGCGGACAATCTGGGTGCTAATACCTTCCCAGGTTGTAACCAACCCCCTTTCACAGTTTCTCTAGTTCGCGACCGTCTTATCCATATCTTTCTAGGTTTATGCAGCATTACCTTTCCTTCGGGATAAAAATGCCTAGCTGGAGACTCTATTCATTCTCTCCTTTCGGCGACCGTTCGCGTCTGTACCCCTCTTGGCCCGCGTGTCATTAGGTGGGAGCGACACTTGGTATTTAGAAGTTTCTATTGCCAAGACCTTTTGCTACTTCACTTCGTCAGGGTTTCTACTCTCCTCAAGGGTGGCAGTACTGGTTCATAATCTTAGGGGGGGTCGGTATTATCTTCTTCCTCATGTACACCGACATGAACACAATCTTCTCAGTATTTCAATCATATCCTCCACTCAAGGTGAAGAGACGTTCAAGAAGTGTTTTAGAAAAAAATTGTCAAAAAGGGGAGATTGAAAGCTCCTGAAGTTTGACTAAAATTCTAGTAAAACACATTGATGATAAAGCTAAAGAAATCTGAACATGGACAAAGATTTCGAAGGAGATGTCCTAACAGCCGACAGAACATCTTACTGATTTAGCAAGTTAATTGTAAAACAAATTTGGTTTAGATTTGTTACACTTTTAAAGGGTGGATCAAGACATAATTAGAAGGCCCAAGAAAGAAAACAGAAGACTATAAAAGAAGACTTAGACCTAGGATGACATTATGCCTTATGTAACAATTGTAACCTAGTTCTCTTTTGTAAAATAAGGGTTTAGGTTTTGAGATTCGTTGGCTCTTAGGGTTATAGTTCCAATATGTAGTATGAGACTCTTCTCAATTCTATATTTCTACCTAAGAATCTCCTAGATATGAAACTCTTCTCAATTATTAACAATCACCACGCCATCACACTCACTTTATGCTTAAAAGCTTAAGAGTGATCAACATTTTACAACTCAATAAATCAGTCCTTCTCTTAGCATCAACTCGATACAAGAGAGGTGAAGGCTCCTGCGAGTCGGCATTGATTTTGGTAAAACAAATTGTTTGAAGATGTTAGACAAGATATCCTATGTTGGTTATATGGAGATGTCATACAAGATGTCCTAACTTTTTTATTCAACATATTGGTCTGCTAACTGATATATGTGTGTATATTTTGTTATGATTGATTTAATATTTCAGGTTATTGGATAGTTATCTTATGTGACACTTAGATTAAGGAATGGGGAGGATTCTTAGAAGTGCAAAAGGCTGCGCAAGGGTTCCTAAAGACGTGGAGATATTTTAGGAAACTTGTGATTGAAGAAATGATTTTTGAAAGAATATTCTACAGAATTCGTGGATGTGATTAATTCCAGATTGGAAGCCCGAGTCCAGTTCTATAAGAGTTTTAAATAGGATGGACTTGACCTAGTTTTTGCATTGAAAATAAGGATTTGTATTTTTGTAGTGCTATGGTTTTAGCTTTGTGAGCCTCTATTGTATTGCATTGAATACTTGTTGAGGAATGTGTTATTTTGCGTTGTAAATTTGTTCTGTCACTATTGTGCTAGAAAGGGAAATGAGAAGGGTCTCATACCTAGGAAGTGTATTAGGTAGAAGACTAATATTGGGTAGTTATATGTAAAGTTACAAATGGTGGAGTTTGACTTAATCTAATACTACATAGAGAAGATCCTGGATTGGTATCCCATATCGTAGGTTGTTAAAACCGAACTGGGTAAACATTTTCTTTGTGTTCTTTATTTTACGTACTATTACTAATTTTGTTGTTCAAGCTCTTATCCTACCAGGAAAATATCAAGTGTTCTAACATCTTGTTAGGACATCTTTGAGTATCTGCTATAACCAAAATTTCAATTGGTATCAGAGCATGCATTATGCTTTGTATCTGGGTGAGATCCATGGACGATACTTTCTGGTGCGATGGACGAGGAAGATATTCCACAGAATAAGCCTCTTGTTCTTGATGGAACAAACTATGATCTTTGGAAAGTTTGAATGGTCACATATCTGAAGACTGATCCTAAGGTATGGAAAGTTGTATCAAGGGGATAGGGTCCCCCCTAAGGTAAGAGATGACTCAGGAATAGAAACTGAAGTCGCAAAACCAGGGGATGACTGGGATGAGGAAGATGATAAAAATGCTATTGGAAACTCTAAATCTCTGAATTCTATATTCAATTGTGTTGATAAAAGCATCTCTAGACTGATTAAAAATTGTACAACTGCTAAAGAAGCCTGGGAAATCCTGAGAAAGTCCTATGAAGGAAATTCCAAGGCAAAGGCCTTTAGACTTCACTTTCTCACCACCAAGTTCGAAAACTTGAAGACGAATGAGGATGAAAGTGTTCATGAGTTCTATATGAACCTTATGGACATTGCCAACTCATCAAGTGATCTAGGAGAAAAGATATCTGATATAAAGATGGTAAAGAAGATCCAGAGATCATTACCCAAGAAATTTGAGATAAAGGCTACAACCATAGAAAAGGCACACGACATTGATAAAATGAAGGTAAATGAACTCATAAGCTCTCTTCAACATTATGAATTGATCATGAATGAAATATTGATGAGAAAGATAAAAATGACAAGAAGAAGAGTGTTGCATGTTCGCTGTTGATTTTGGCGAACAACCGCTGGTTTTTCAATCTTATCAAATTGGTTCACTTGCAGGGTCAACCACCCTTTTTGACATAGTCGCCATTGCTGAGCTTAGTCCTTTAGGAGTAGACTTTGATCCCACCACTTTGAACCATGACTCTATAGAATTCAATACTAATAAGGCATCCTACTCTGTGTTCATCGGTCACTATCATGATAAGAAAACTGCAGAAGTTTCTGAGAAAGAACACATAGCCTTTCTGACCCTATGGCTGTTGAAATTCATATTTTGCTCTTGATCTCTTCAAGTGGCCAAACGTTTCATCACCATAGCCAACCAACTTCACAATGGGATCAAACTATTCTTAAGTGAGATGATCTTGGAGAATGTTTATGAATCCTTGAGTGAGAGCGTGAGTTTCTTAAAAATTGTAAAGGAAAAAGGTGATTTTAGCATGTCAGGGCCCTTTTGGCTTCTGCAACTGTGGCTCAATGCCACCTTTGAAGCTTCTCTTCCCGTTAAGAATGACATAGACGAGGATGGAGTGAAGAACATGGTTTCGAATGGCCCCAGTTAGTACAATTGACACCAACTGACGAAGGGATTGGCCTTCAACAATCTTTCACTAGTTACGTCATGATGTTTTCCAAAAGGTACAACTTTACTTCCTCTATGGTGTAATACCCCAAAATTTTCCCTCTCATTTTTCAAGGCATTTAGCGTGTCGCATTGCATATCCGCCCATACATTGCATAAATAAAATAATAAAAATAAAATAATTCATGTAATATTGGTCGACGTGCAAGGTATGTGATCAGGGTTTACTCAGTGGCAAGATCAAATGTCAGAACCCAGGGTTGAATCTAGCTCAGAACGGATGGTGGAGACGCATCCTAAGGGTTTCCCACCAAAAGGGGGGAAATTCAAATTTTTCATCCGTTTACCGGTTAATGTTTGGGGTTAATCGATTAACGCATGCGAAATTTTGAAAAATGTTTCAAAATTCAGTTGGTGTTTTCTTCCCCTTTCCACTTTCCACTCTGCTTTGTGTTTCCACCACTTTCTAGATCCTTCTACCACTTTCCAATGGAATATTCTAGAAAACCCTAACCAACTCTAACTAACTCATAAGCTAGCTCCTAACCTCATAACCCTAACCTAATGCCTAAGTTAACTCCTATCCCAAAGCTCACTCCAAACCTAACTCCTATATAAATCATTTTCACTCCAAACCTCAACTACAACTTCATTTTTCTAAATTTCACTTCTCATCCCAATTTTCTCTCAATTTTTCTCCCATCTTCAACCTTTCACCAAAGTTTTTCATCATAAGTTCTTCAAGTTTTGCATTGAAGCTTGAATAACTTGAAGTTAAACCTTCATTCTAGCATTGATTCCATGGTTTATTGAAGATTAATTGGAATTATTGCTATTGTTTGGGGCTGATTCTTCATCTTGGAAGTGTTTTTGTGGAACTGTTCATCAAGATCTTCATCAATTGCATTTATTTTGCACTCTCGCGGATCGAAGCTTGGAATCTCTAGTATTCTCTTTGTTTGTGCATTATTGACTCGCAACAATCACCAAAGCAAGTCTCTGCTTTGTAGGTTGGTGGATCCTAAATCGTTAGAGTCTTCTCTTCATCTCGCTGTAAGGCATTCTTTGATTCGTTGATTGCTTTTGTGATGCGTATTCGGTTTAACCGTTAGTAGCTAGATTCATAGCTCATTCACAATGCTAATAAGTGTTAGAAGGCTATATTTAGGTTGCAATTTCGTGCTAATATGTTCATGGATGTATTAGGAGCTTTTGGAAGTAGGTTGATAGCTAGAAGTGCTTTTATCCTCACTGTTTTTGCATTTTGGTTTAGTGTTAACCGATTAACACACAGGGTTAACCAGTTAACACGTTGTTTTTGCCCCTAGAACTGACTTTTTGAAGCCGTTAACCGGTTAATCCAGGGCGTTAACTAGTTAACGCTATGCAGATTTGACTTTTTGTGTTGTTTCATTGCATGTTTGTGCACCACTCATCCTTTTATCCTCATAGGTTGATATATATTGATTTTAGGGAATATTTAGGAGCTGGTTTAGCACAAGTTCATGTTGTTTCGATAGCTTTCGACACATGTTTCGTCAGTTTCTGTTTTTTGTGCATAAATGTTACATATATGTTCATAGCATGTTGTGATCATTATTTTCATGACTTAGCTTCACTCATAGAATATTAATAAATGTGCACACTTCTGTTTTGCATGGTATTTGAAGTTCATTCATGTTTTGGTTCAATCATGTGCATATTGAAAAATTGCATAATGTACAAAATCACAAAATCATCTAGTTTGCATCCATTGATTGCATGATGATATTGCATTCCTTTGTTAATAACTCATTCCATGTTGTTGCATTAATTTGTCATAATTTTTGCACTCCATGATTTGCATCAACATTCATGTTTTGTGCATTTGAAAAATAATGGAAATCTGCCTTGTTTTCATAGCTGCATTTTGAAGTAGGAGTTGTAAAAAACATGTTGCATTCATTCTTTTTTGATCTTTTACACCTATTTGCATGTTGTTTCGTAGCTGTAATAGGCTGTTTGTATTTTGCATTGCATTTAGTAGATGTTTGTAATAGGCTGTTTGTATCCACTTATGAAAGGTCAAGCAGATACAATAGGCATTGCAATGCGAAGAATTTTGCTCGGAGAAATAGAGGGAACATGTATCACACGTGCAAAATCTGAGAAAATACCACATGAATATTCTACCGTAGTAGGTATTCAAGAATCAATACATGAAATTTTAATGAATTTGAAATAAATTGTATTGAGAAGTAATCTGTATGGAACTCGGGAGGTGTCTATTTGTTTCAAAGGTCCTGGATATGTAACTGCTCAAGACATCATTTTACCACCTTCGGTGGAAGTCATTGATAATACACAACATATAGCTAACCTAACAGAACCTATTAATTTGTGTATTGAATTATAAATTGAAAGAAAGCGCGGATATCGTATAACAACACTAAACAACATTCAAGATGGAAGTTATACTAGTAAGCTGTAGTAGATGTTGGATTTTGGCATTGCCTAGTTTTAGGGTCCTTAGACTTAGGATTGAGTCAAGATTAGGTCCTAAAGGAATTAGGATATGTTTGGTACTTGTTTACTTTCATTCCTTTTATCGTTTTGCTTTATCCTACTAACCTTTGTTTTATAGGGAGGTAGAGGTAAGTTTATTCACAACTTCTTCCTTTTTAATTTCTTTACGCTTTCTAAGTGTGTTTGCTTTAGCATTCTGTGCTTAGTTTGTACAACTCCATGCTAAATCCCTTTTAGAAACAACTTAGCTTCCTTGGGAAGTAAGTTGATTTCTAAGTCCTTTTTCTTTTCCTTTTCCTCTTTAGGATTAAAAAGCCACACTAACTTAGGTTCATCCGTGCATGACAATACTTAGGATTACTAGTCTCCCTTAGACTTTTACCTTTGGTTCACTTTGCTTTCTTTCTCATCTCAAAAGAAAAGTAAAAAACACCTAATAAAGGTTTATCTTCTAGTACGCCATGAGACTTTGTCGTGGCTTACTTATGCACGCCCCATTTCGGGGCGAAGGGTAAGGAATATACCACGATAAACAATTCTTAGTATGAGAATGTTTCACAAACAACAAACTCCGAAAACACTTCTTTAAAAGACAGTAAACAAAAAACACTCGTCTCTTCCTTCGAAATTATTTTCTCACCTCATTCACTCTCAACGCAAACTTGCTACGACTTGACTCATTTGCAAGATGGTTACGCACTCGTACCAGACGAGCCTGCAACACCTGATCATGGGCATAAGCAGTTCAGCTATAAAAAAATCAAATAGAGTTTCCGTCTTAGTTAGGCGAACTACATTGACTCTGATCCTCATATTCTTGATGAGGTATGTAGGCAGCGGGGTAGGGCCCGTTCGAGCACACTCTTTATTTTCCCTACTTTTTCTCTTTTCGTTCTCTTTTCCATTTCCATTTCCAATTAGCAGTTTTTGTTCTGCAATAGCCTTATTCTTTCACACCCTTTGAAACAGACAAACAAGCGTGGATCCCGTCGGGTACGGCGGATGATCTTGGGTGTTAATACCTTCCCAGTTCGTAACTGACTCCCGAACCCAGATCTTTGGTTCGCAGGACCTTGTCCTTTCCTTTTCTCTTCGATTTGTACAACATTACCTTTCTCATTCATTCGGATTAAAAATGATTGGCTGACGACTCTACCATTTCCGCTTCACTTTCACGTTTGTACTAGGATGAAAATCCCAGGAGCAACAATTGGCGACTCTGCTGGGGACCGAACCAAGAATCTCTAGTTTCCCCTTTGAGAGTCAATCCTAGCGCCTGTTTGTTTCTTTTTCGTTAGGTGTTTATCTGTGTGCTGCTGTGTGTTTATTTACTATTATTTACAGTCTTTACTTTACAACATTTATTTACCGCTTTTAGTATTTATCTTCCATGCATCATATATACTGGATTGTGCTAGTTTGCCTTTTTTCTATGGGTGGGAGTTACTGTGAGATAAGCCAACTACCCGACTTGAGTGCACTCTAGGATTAGCGTGGACAGACATTGTACTCGCATGGTATCTCCTCCACTTCAGGGTACGACCGTCTTGGAACTATTTTGTGTGGGGATCTCCTCCACTTCAGGGTACGACCTTGATATTTATGTGCATCTAGGGACCGATCTTCGAGGACCTTAGTGGAAACAACCCTCTCCAGTGATGATAGTGGCAGACCACATTTGTTGGCAAACCCACTCGCATCTGATGGCCCACTAGGAACTCGCATAGGATGGCATGGTTCTCTCATAGGAATCCAGTTAAAACAAATTGTTCGTATGACGATAGTACTGTATCCCAAGGGCTAAAAGTACTATTGTTTCTCTATTCAGTGCTTAAAGCTGGGGACTTATGAGGGATGCTTGTTTCCTCAGACTCAGTTGAGACCTCCCTGAGTAGTACATAATGCCAAACCGATTCCCTGATTTGGTCACGAGCCATTTCTCAGAAATGGTGAATGTATTATTGTTATTCGACTTTGAGAGTTCGTGATGTTGACCCAAGTAGCACATCCATGAGATGGGAGGGGTTTACAGGTTTGCAGGAACCCTAAAACTTCCAACATACCCACTTTGTCGGTATTGTTCAATATTGTGATACAGTTCTATGGTTCTTTGGTTCTGAGATTCGGGATATCCGTTCAGAGAAATTGTTACTAGGATTGCCATTGCGACACTGCACAGACACTTGATTATCTGACCTGTACAACACAGACACGTCACTGATCACATGCCTTGCCTTGCATAAGCATCATCACATCATTAATCATTTGTGTTCTTTTTCATTTCTCAGGGTTAATATTATTCCTAGTTCCCGGTCGGACTTCAGCTTCAGAAATGGAAGGCGTCTGAAAGAAGAATGCGCACTACAAGTTCTTTGATACCAAAGTGGGTCTTCTCAACCAGATGGTGTCTCTTATTACCCCGGGTCATTTGGGATACTTCAAAGAGAATTATGGTGATATTCTGGATCTGGTAGTTAACCTGGACAGTTCCCAAAGGAGTGCAATTCATACCTTGTTGCAGTACTACGATCCTCGGCTCCGATGCTTCACTTTTCATGACTTCTAGTTAGGGCCTCTGCTTGAAGAGTATGCTGTGATTCTGGGTGTCCCGCTCAAAGACCGGATCCCTTTCAATTCAGAGATGACTAGGCCAACTTATCTTGACATTGCCAAGGCTCTTTATTTGAGCTCAACTGGAGTGGAGGCTAACTTGACCGCTACCAAAGCTGGGGTACTTGGATTTTCTATTGACTTTCTGGTTAGAAGAGATGGGGAACTTGTTATGGCTGCTCGGTGGGATTCAGTTTGTGATATCTTAGCCTTGTCCATCTATGGGATCATCATGTTTGCTGACATGGATAAATTTGTGGATATGGATGCAATCCACTTGTTTGTACTGAAGAATCTCGTGCTCACTCTTCTGGATGACTTGTATTATTAAGTGCATTACAAAAATAAGAAGAAACAGGATGGTCTAGTCAGGTGATGTGCTCCTTTATTCTACAAATGGTTTATGAGACACCTACCTATCACCGAAGCTTTCACTAATCCCAAATTGATCTGGCCCCAGAAACTGAGCACGTTGTCCGCCAGGTATATCAGATGGTTTACCTTGAAATTAAAAGGGAAGGACTTTATCTCTAGTTGTGGAGGTTATCCCAATGTTCCACTCTTAGGAGTAGTAGGGGGCATCAGTTACAACCTTATTCTCTTAAGGAGGCAGTTGGGATATGCACTCAAAGATATTCCTAAAGAATCAGAGCTGGTCCAGACTTTCTATTTCCATGTAAAGGATAATCTTCCTTTGGTTCGAGAAGCCGCAGGTGCCTGGAAACTTATCAAAAGAAAAGGTATAACATGCTTGGGAAAAAGTAACAATCAGATGTTCCTTGAATATGAAGCTTGGATCAAGGAGAAAGCCCAAGTGGTCTTAATTCCCTTTTCTGCACCAACTTCGTCTCCCGCTATTGTGCCATAGGAAGATTATCAAAAGTTGGAAGCTCTGGTCCAACAACTCAGAGCTAAAAATCTGGAGGCCAACAATGCTTGTCAGAAGCTGATGATCCACAACAAGAAGCTAGAGGAAATAACTCATAATGCTGAAGAGATAGTCTGACTCAAGCAAAAGGACTTCGAAGAAAGGGAGCTCTACTTCAAGAAGAAGATGTTGGCTGAAACCCACAAGGCGGATCAGCGTCGGAAGGACAAGAAGTCTTTTGACGAAGCCAACAAATTTGTGACCGTTTGGCAAGAAAGATGGGATGTTAATCTGAAAAAGAAAAAGGAGGTAGAAGTCGAGTACAAGATGAAGATAAAAAACCTTCAAGAGCTTCTGGATGAACATGGAGAGCTACTTCAGAAAGCCCACAAGTAGCATAGAGATTACCTTCAGAGGATAGAAAAGGGTCAACAAGCAGTGTACGATATCCAGAAAGAGGTAAAAGAGCTAAAACTCAGGGCTGACGTCAAGAAAGTCAAGATTGAGCCAAGTCCTAACAAAGAGAATGAAAAGGAATTCCTACAATAGATCAATGAACTGCATGCTTCCTTTGATCATAGGGATCTCCTTATTCGGAAGCTCATCCAGGAGCCAGGTCATCCGGACATAGCTCAGCTATTCCAGGTGGTCAAGCGTCTTAGCTGGAGGCTGAAGGACATGGAGCTTCCTAGAGATTAGTTTCATTATCTTGTACCTGGATTACCCACAGGTCTGTTGTGGGATTCCCTATTACGCTTTGCTATTCTCTCTTGATGTATGAATTGGCACCCTTCAGGAATTTTGTTATCTTCGGATTTCATTTTATGATATTTGATTTTGTTGGAATCTCTAGTTGTTATCCTTGCACTGACACAGGGTTTTAAGCATCATTTCTCCACAGTTATTTGATGTGAGCTTCACGCGGGGTCTTTGTCCCTAAAATCTGAATTTTCAAAGGCTACCTGAATTCTCTAAAAAAATATCGGAACGGGAATGTAAAAAACCTTTGAGAATGAAAAGAACACAACATTGCATGCATTCATATCATTTGCATTTTTTTCTTGCAGGTTATCCGGATTTCTTAACTTATATGTTTATTCAGGAAAGATTGTGAGAGCCACAAAGACCCGTCTCCTTCGACATGACACTCCTCTGCACCGGTACACTACTCGCCGCAACTAGAGAAATATCATGGATACAGTACACACTGAGTTGAAAGAGTTTCACACTAGGATGGCGAAGTTTATGACTATGATGCAGGGCATGACCTAGGGGCAGTAGGAGCTAAGAGCTGTTGTTCTCAAACTTGATCCACCACAGACGGACCCTCCAGTTGTCACTTTGGACGCTCAAGGTAACCTTATTCCGGCCAAGGGTAACAAGACTCCAAATCCAGAGGGTGGCGGCCCTATTCTCGTTCATGTGGAAGACCGTCAAGAAGATCAGTTCACCTTGGTCAATGAAGATATAGGATTTAGTACCAGAGCTAATAATCAAGACTTTCAAATGTTGGCCGATAAAGTTAGAGCTTTGGAATTCATGGATACTTTAGGCATTGATGTTTCTGACATGGGAAGGTCCAAGGAGTGATCATTCCTCCAAAGTTTAAGCCTCCAAGCTTCGACAAATACAACGACAATTCTTGCCGAAAAACTCACCTCCACTCTTTTTACCGCAAGATTGTTGCGCATACCAAATATGAAAAGCTTTGGATGTATTATTTCCAAGACAGCCTGTCTGGAGGCTCACTGGAATGGTACATGAAATTGGAGAGGACCGTTGTACATAATTGGGAAGAGCTTGAGGAGGCTTTCCTCAAGCAATACCAATATAATACTGACATGGCTCCAAGTCGGACCCAACTGCAAAGCTTGTCTCAAAAGAACTCTGAAAGCTTCAAGGAATATACGCAGAGGTGGCGTGAAGTTGTAACTAGAGTTCAACCCCCACTATTGGAGAGATAAATGGTTGAACTTTTCATGGATACCCTCTCTGGTCACTTCATGGAAAGATTGACGGGTTGTTTATCTAGCGGCTTCTCCGACATCATCCTAATTGGTGAAAGAATTGAAAGTTGGATGAAACAAGGGAAAATTCAGAATAGTGGAGCATCGACTTCTGGAGTCGAGAAAACTTTTGTGAAAAGAAGATAAGGTGAAGTCGGGGCTGTGTACACCCAAAGGAAGAGGGGAAATCAGAACTCCTACCATCAGGCAGCTCCTGTTACCATTTATGCTCCCGCGAATCAACAACAGGTTCAACAACCACATCAACAGCGTCCGTAAAATTACCAGCAGCAACGAGCTCCTCGTCAATACTATCCTCCCAGACCAAAGGATAGGAATCTTGAGACATCGCCGATGTCTCATTCCCACCTTCTGGAAAACCTTCTTCAACTTCAAATGGTTCAGTTGAGAACCTTGCAACCTCCGAGGTCGGGGTAGATTCCTGAGCGCTACGATGCTAATACCCACTGCGAGTTCCATTTCGGGGCTCCAAGCCACAGTACTGAAAATTGCATAGCCTTTAAACACAAGGTACATAATTTGATAGACTCCAAGGCAATCAATTTCGCTACAACCCCGAACGTGTTGCAAAACCCCATGCCTTCACATGGAAGGACCGTAGGAGCCATTGATAGTGGTGAATGCTTGAATCTGGTACATGATGTTAATGCCTTGAAGACTTTGTTGTTAGCTGTAAAGAGTTGTTTAGCCAAGAAGGATATATTTTCGGGCTGCGAAGAGGGCTGCGAAGACTGTGGTAATTTCTTTGATGGTCGTGACCGATTGAGATCAGGGATACAGAGAATGATTGACGAGGGCAGTATCTAGTTTGACAGAATCTTGAAGGAGGACAAAGTCTCGACTGTGACTATCTACTATAATCAGGAACAAGTTCCAGCACCAGCAAAAGTGGCACCTGTAACATTCACCACTCCTGGACCAATTATGTACCAAAGCGAAAGAGTCGTCCCGTGGTACTATGGGGCCGAAGTTTACTGTAACGGTCAAAAGCAGGATGTGACCTCTTCCAGTTCAACTCAACACCAGGTTGAGAATGTCGGAGTTGGAGGATTCACAAGGAGTGGGAGATTATTCGCACCGGAAACGCTAAGAAACGGTGTGGTGCCACTAAGGGACAGTGCAGAGGCTCAAGCCAAGGCTAGGGGCAAGCACCCTGTGACGAGTGATGCTCTGGCGCCAACTCCGGATCCTGATATCACCTTTGACAATGAAGCAGAAGAATTTCTGAGGATCATCAAAAAAAGCGATTACAAAATAGTTGATCACTTGCAGCAGAATCCCTCTAAGATTTCAATCTTGTCCTTATTGATGTGTTCAGACTCACACCGAAAAGCCCTGCTGAAGATTTTGAACAATGCCTATGTGCCACAGGACATATCAGTAAATCAGCTTGAGACGGTGGTGTCAAGTGTGAACTCCAGCCATGGTTTAGGGTTTACGGATATGGACCCGACTATTGAAGGACGCAGCCATAATTGAGCTCTACACATTTCTATGGAATGTAAAGGAGTTGTGCTCTCTCATGTACTCGTGGACACGGGATCATCCCTGAACGTACTTCCGAAGAAAGCACTGATCAAGTTGGATTATGACGGGGTTGTGCTTAGACCAAGCGACTTGGTGGTCCATACATTTGATGGCTCAAAAAGGTCTGTCTTTGGAGAAGTGGAACTACCAATCAAGGTAGGTTCACAAGTTTTTAATACTAACTTTTATGGATATCCAACCAGCATATAGCTGTTTGCTGGGATGCCCTGGATACATGCAGCAAGGGTTGTGTCTTCAACCCTCCACCAGAAGTTCAAATTTGTCTGGGAAGGGCAGATCATTACAGTGTGCGGGGAAGAAGATATCTTCATCAGTCACCTGGCTTCGCTCAAATACGTAGAGATGGACAGAGAAATTGTTGAGACTCCTTGTCAAGCCTTCAAGCCCGTCAAAGTTGATGGTGCATCGTCATCAGCCGCCTTGTCAGAGGATAAGAAGAAAGGAGCGTCCATAACATCCTACAAGCATGCCTTGAAGGTGGTAGAATCAGGCACGAATAAGGGATGAGGAAAAATGATTGAAGTCCCAGAGAAGAAGGATATGTTCGGGATTGGCTATAATCCTGGCCAGTCGATGCCAGATCAGAGCTCTAGAGGTTGAAAAGGCCCGATTACCTTCACCAGTGCAGGGTGGGTCGACTATGGCATCATTTCTGTAGTGAAAGATGAAACGGTTGATAGTGATTGTGATCTGGACGAGTGGATAAAGCCCTACGTCCCAGGTATGCAACTCAGCAACTGGTCGACCGAAGCAATCGTCTCTGTCCCTCAACCAGAAGAGTAATAGTCTCGTATTTCTATTCTTTTGTATGAAAGCTCTATGCCTTGCTCGAGTCATAGTAGCTCATTGTAAGGGTTCATCATTTCATAATGCAATAACATCATCATTAATAAAATGGACGTTTTAGCATTCATTCATGGTTTTCCTTGTCTTTCATTTTATTTTGGTTTTAAAAATAAATGGCAATGTTTTTCCGTGTCTCCCATTTTTTTTCTAAAATCTAGCATGAATCATCATTCATGTAGATGTACCTCATCGGGTCTCATCAGTGACGACCTTGTTATGGCTCAATATGACTTTGACAATCCTATTTACCTAGCCGACGAGGAAGGTGAAGAAGATTGTGAATTACCCGAACAATTAGCCAGAATGCTCAAACATGAGGAAAGAGTGATTCAGCCACATGAAGAAGTCGTTGAAGTGGTGAACCTAGGTACCGAAGAGGACAAAAAAGAGGTCAAGATCGGGGATGCTTTGGAAGAATCTGTCATGAGCCGTTTGATTTCCATGCTCCGAGAATATGTTGATGTCTTCGCTTGGTCTTACCAGGACATGCCAGGGTTGGACACCGATATCGTAGTGCACAAGCTTCCGCTCAGAGAAGACTGCTCGTCGATGAAGCAGAAGCTGAGAAGAACTCGACCCGACATGGCTATCAAAATAAAAGAAGAGGTGCAAAAACAATTTGACATTGGATTCTTGGCTGTGACAAGCTATCCTCCATGGGTTGCAAACATTGTGCCAGTTCCTAAAAAGGACGACAAAGTCAGAATGTGTGTGGATTATCGAGACTTGAATCGGGTGAGCCCCAAAGACGACTTCCTGTTGCCACATATTGACGTGCTAGTTGACAACACTACCCAATTTTCTGTGTCTTCCTTCATGGACGGCTTTTCAGGCTACAATCAGATCAAGATGTCGCCAGATGACATGGAGAAGACAACCTTCATCACCCCACGGAGCACTTTCTATTACAAAAATGTTGTTTGGTTTGAAAAATGTTGGAGCAACATACCAACAGACAATGTTGACTCTATTCCATGACATGATTCATCATGAGATCGAGGTCTACGTCGATGATATGATCGCAAAGTCACAAACAGAAGAAGAACATTTAGTCAACCTAGCTAAGTTGTTTAACAGGCTTTGAAAGTTCAGATTGAGATTGAACCCGAGCAAATGCACATTCAGGGTGTGCTCCAGAAAGGTGATAGGCTTTATTGTCAGTAAAAGGGGGATTGAGGTCGACCCTGCAAAAGTGAAAGAAATTCAGGAGATGCCTGAGTCGAGAACCGAGAAGGGAGTACATGGCTTTTTAGGGAGGTTGAACTACATTGCACGGTTCATCTCTCACCTAACAGCCACGTGTGAACCTATTTTCAAACTTTTGAGGAAGAATCAGGCCATCACTTGGAATGATGACTGCCAATTAACTTTCGACCGAATCAAGGAGTATCTGCAAGAACCTCCGATTCTCATACCTCTGGTGCCAGGGAGACCTTTAATCATATACCTTACAGTGCTCGAGGGATCAATGGGCTTTGTGATGGGTCAACAGGACGTGTCTGGTCGAAAAGATAACGCAATCTATTACCTTAGCAAAAAAATTACCGACTGTGAGACTCGATACTCACTGCTCGAGAAAACTTGTTGCGCTTTGACATGAGATGCTCGCCGACTAAGACAATACATGCTGACTCATACCACTCTGTTGATTTCCAAGATGGACCCCGTTAAATACATCTTTGAAAATCCAGCTCTAACCGGAAGAGTATCCCGATGGCAAATGGTTCTAACAGAATATGACATCCAGTATACTTCACAAAAAGCTATCAATGGAAGTATATTATCAGATTATTTAGTCCAGCAACCGATTGAGGATTACCAGCCAATGAGGTTCGAATTACCGGATGAGGACATTATGTTCATCAAGTCGAAAGACTGCGAAGAACCACTCCCAGAGGAGGGGCCAGACCCTGAATCCAATTGAGTCTGATGTTTGACGGAGACGGTAACATGAACGGTAGTGGAGTGGGTGTTGTTAATATCTCTCCGGAAGGGATCCATATGTAACACCCCAAATTTCCCCTCTCTTGTTTAGCATCATCATCATATCATAATCATCATCAGCATGTCATGTCCTTAGCATATTGCATAGAAAAATGAAGCATAACACTTGCATGTTCCAGCATAAGGCATGTGATCAATTATCAGGGAAATTCAAAGCTCACAGGGCATGTTACAAGGTTGATATCAGGGTCAAGGGTTTAAAAAGAGACTGAGGATCAAAATCAGATCAAAAAGGTTTGCGTCGGGTGATTCCTAAGGTTTCCCACCAAAGGGAGGGAAAATTCAAAATTCTCTGGCGTTAACCGGTTAACGGATTGGTTAACCGGTTAACGGCTGCGAATTTTGAATTCCAGCAGCATTTTCAGCATGTGTGATTTGGTTCCAATTTCCAATATTCTAATTTTTATTAATTTGAATTTATGGAGAAGGATCTAGAGCACTTATCCAAGCCCAATACCATTGCTACATCCTAATCACTTTACCAAACCATAATTTTGGATCCCAAGCCTAATTTTTGGGCCCCAAGCCTAAACCATATTTAATCTATTTCTCTCTAAACCAAAGGGCTCCCTCATTTTTTTTCATTCTCATTCTGAATTTTCACTCTTCTCACTCACAATTCTCTCACTTTTCTCTCCCAATTTTCCAAATCACTCAAAGTTCCTCTTTGAAGATCACATAACCTTGCCTTAAGGTGTGTAAATCTTGGAACTAGACCTCCATTCATAGCTTCCTTGCATCATTTTGCTGGTTTAATTGGTGATTCAGATCTGGTTTGGGATCTAGAAGTGCTTTTGGATCCAAAATTCTGCATCAAGACCTTGTTCTTGCATTTATTTTGCATGGAGTGGGAAGCTTAGCACCGGATCTTCAAAGTTTTTCGCGAGATCTCTCATTTCCAGCTCAATCAACAACTACCAAAGCATACCTCAACTTTGTAGGTTGGTTAATTTCACATCTAGCTATGTTTTAACTTATTTGCATGCTTATGCTTTAGATCCACCATGTGCTTGTGTATTTGATTGTGTTACTTGAATTGATTGATCGATTTGTGACCGGATCCATGTGCTAATGTCACGAGCTTAATGATGCCATTTAATATGAATTGATACACTATTTTCATGCTCAATTGATTGCTGGTCTGGTGTAAGATTATTTGAATAAGCTGGTTGTGAGCTAATTTTCTAAAGGAATTGTTGATGTTTCTTCAGTGTTAACCGGTTAAAGGATTGATTAACCGGTTGACGCACCTTTTTCTGTGTTGTTTTTCTGCAGGTTTTGACTGGTTAACCGGTTAACGCTTTGGTTAACCGGTTAACACTGAAGCAGTGTGCCATATTTGAGTGTTTTTAGCATGTTTGATCCCCTTACTTGTTTTAAATGCTATGGATCATTATATAATCATTGAATATGATTGTTTGGGGTGATTTGCTTGCTGGTTGATGCATGCTTTCATGTTCTCGACATGTAAATGCTTGTATGCGCCAAGTTTGGCATGTTTGTTTAACTTGGTTTTCTAGAGCTTTGAGCATGCTAATTCCATGATTTCATTGATGAACATGTGCTGGATTTCGCTAACACTTGCAGGGGCTCATGGTAAGAGAAGTATGGATGTTCATCCACATTTCAACTCTTCATCCTTCTCTCTTTTTAAGTGCTTTCTCCTTGTGCTTTTTTATGTGCCTTATGCCATCATGTGTTGCAACTTTCTTCTTCCCCCTTTAGGAGCAACTTATCTCCTTTAGAGGAGTAAGTTGCTTGCTTGCTCTTGCTTCCTTTTCTTCTTGCTCCTTTTGGTTTATTCTTTATTTTTCTTAGGATAGTTGAAACCTCACTAATCTTATGACCACTATTTTGCATGATAACATTAGGTTTAGTCTTCCCCCATTTTAGACTTTTACCTTTTTGCTCCTTTGGCTTCTTTCTCTTCTCATCTCAAAACAAAATCTAAAAAACATTAATAATAAAAGAAGTGGCTTCTTATGTAATAGCCTTATTCCATGGGGCATATGTATTCATTCCATCTTGGAATAGTGCATTTGTCTAGTATGATGCACAAGTCGGATCATGAAGTCATCTTCATCAAGAAAAACCCTAAAAAAACACTTCTTCATCTTTAATCACTAAAACACCTAATAAATTCAACAAGTCAATGAAATTAGGCCCTTGCCTTTGGAAACAAGTTTTGGATAAGTTCTTCTTGCTTGGTGTGCTTGTTCTATTATTCCATCTTGGAATGTAGTAACAAGTACACATTCCATAGAAAAGAGCTTGAGTTCATTCCCCTGTGCCACACAAATAAAAAGCTCTAAAAAACACAAACAAACAATAATCGTCTTTCCTTCGGGAATTCTTTTCTCATCTCCTTTGCTCCGTCCGCGAACTTGCTTCTTCTTGTCATTATGCAAGACGGTTATGCACTCGTCGTCCGAGCCTGCAACACCTGAGCATTGACATAGGCATTTCAAGCCTTAATTCACAAGTAATCTTTTCTACCCCTAGTTAGGAGAACTACGGCGTCTCTGATCCTCATTATCCAGATGAGGTACGTAGGCAGCGGGGTAGGGCCCGTTCGAGCACTCTTTTATTTTCCCTACATTACCCCCTTTCTTTTCTTTTCTTTTCCGGTTCCAGTCTTTCTTTTTGCAGCAGCTTTCATTCTTTCCCCCTTTGAAACATTTTCTTTGCAAGCGTGGATCACGTCGGGTACGGCGGACGATCTGGGGTGCTAATACCTTCCCAGGTTGTAACCGACTCCCGATCTCAGATTCTTTGGTTCGCATGACCTTTGTCCTTTTCTTTTCTTCTGGTTTATGCAGCATTACCATTCCCGTTCCTTCGGGATAAAAATTCCTGGATGGCGACTCTTTTCTTTCCGCACCACTTTCGCGTTTGTACCAGGATGGAAATCCGGGAGCGACAGCTGGCGACTCTGCTGGGGATGATATAACCAGAGTATCTCTGGTTCCCCTGAGAGTCAATCCTAGCGCTTGCGTGTTTCTGTTTCTTTGGGTGTTGATTGTTTGCTGTTGCATGTTTATTTTATTGCTGTTTATTTACAGTTTTATTTACAGCTTTATTTACAGTTTTCAGTATTTATATTCATGCATCATATATTATACTGGACTGTCTGGCTGCTGGTTTCCTTTTTTCTGTGGGATTGGGAACTGTTATTGAGAGATGAGCTCGTAATCGGGGCTCGAGTGCACCCTAGGACTTAGAATGGACAGTCACTTTGGCTTTATGGCATCTTGCTATATTGGTAGTAGTGAGTTCCACACCCAGACTTGCGACCGTCTTGGAAATGTATTATGCCGGAATCTTTCTAGGGTAATACACAACCTCGATAGTTATGTGCATCCGGGGACCGATTATTGAGGACCTTTGTAGAAACATCCCTCTCCAGTGGTGACAGTGGCAGACCACATTCTGTGGCAAACCCATTCGCACCCGAGGGCCCACTGGGAACTCGCATAGGATGGCCTAGTTCTTTTATAGGAACTCAGTCAAAGCATCTGGTCGTATGACGATAGTATTGTACCCTTCGGGATGAATGTACTATTGTTTCTCGATTCCAGCGCTTGAAGCTGGGAACTTATAAAGGATGCTTGTTTTTCCCGGACTCACATTGAGGCCTCCCTGAGTAGTACATAATGCCGAACCGATTCCCTGATTTGGTCATGAGCCATTTCTCGGAAATGGTGAACGTATTATTGCTATTCGGCTTTGAGAGTCCGTGATGTTTGACCCGGAGCATACCCGTGAGATTGGGAGGGGTTTACAGGTTTGCAGGAACCTTTGACCTCATCATACCTCATTTCCAGTACAGTTCTATGATTTGATAAGGCTACATGGATTTGGATCTTTGATTTTGGGGCTTATTTGAGACTGAATTCTTGTTCATGAGGCTTTATTTTGAGGATCTTGGTTCTTGGTCACTTAGGTCCCTTGTTCCGTGTTGCAGACAGTCCCAATGGTTGATCATGTGCCTGCATTACATTTGCATCGCATCATACTTACATTAACTGTTTGTGTTTCCATTTCAGGTTAGCATTTAGTATTTGTACCCAGTTCTGGTATTCATTGTTTCTCCATATGACAGAAGTCCAAGAGATACCCAGAAAAAGGAATGCTCATTATACTTTCCCGAAACCGAGAGTATTCAGAAACTGGTGGACTTGATGAGTGACAAGGTTTCAGATGATTTCAGAAGCCAGTATGGGAAGATCTTGGGTTACATGAACAAGCCTACTGTCGATCAGCGAGATAGTCTTCATTCTTTGTTGCAATTTTACGACCCTCAGTTGAGAATTTTCGTGTTTTCCGACTACGTCTTGGCTCCCACCATGGAAGAGATTTCTGACATCCTGAAGATCCATATAGAGAATGGTGTTCCCTATTATGCTGCGGAGAAGTGTCCCCCATACAAGGACATTGCAGGTGCTTTTCATTTGAGTGTGCTTAGAGTGAAGATGGAGTTAGAAGCCAGTAAGGGGAAGGGATTTAATCTGGATTTTCTTATCACAGAAGCCCATGTGTTGGCATTGGGAGGGAAATGGTTAGAGTTCAGTGCGCTGTTAGCATTAATGGTCTACGGTATAAGTCTTTTCCCAGGAGAGAAAGGATGGATAAGCTTGAAGGCTATCACCCTTTTCATTAAAGGAAACCCGATACCTATGTTGTTGGAAGACTTTTACTTCGGCGTCCATCACAGAAATGAGAAGAGAAAGGGGTACGTGAATTGTTGTGCTCCCGTGTTTGCTGAGTGGTTTGCTAAGAAGCTTCCAAAGTCAGGACCGTTCAAAGATCTTAAGCAAGATTGGAAGTGGGCTACAAGATTGATGGGTTTAACATCTGATGATATAGCCTGGGGATGTAGCAGAAACTTGGTAGGGAAGGAGTTTATTACAAGGTGTGGTGAGTTCCCCTATGTGCCTTTGTTAGGTAGAAAAGGAGTGATAAGTCATAACCCTACGCTGTCCAGAAAGCAATTTGGTTATCCACTAAAGGACCCTCCATCAGATGAAGAAATAGCTAAGACTTTGTATTTTCCAGCTGAAGACAACGAGTTGCTGGTTATTTAAGCATCCCAAGCTTGGGAAACGAAGGTTAGGGAGGGTAAGAAAGAATTCAGAAACGTAGACCCTAAGACTTATCCCTCTTTTGCTGCTTGGATACAAAGGAGGGTCGATACCTTTTTCCTTTCATTCTCAATTAAAGCTCCCCTATATCCAAAGGAGGTACCGGTACCAACCACTGTTTCTCTCGAAGATTACAAGAAGTTTGAAGCTCAGTTGCACGAGATTCGGGTAGAGAATTCTGAAATGGCTAGTTTGTATCACCGTGCCAACCATGTTAAGCAAGAAGCGGAAGAAAAGCTACAGATGACGCAGGCTGCCTTAGATGCTAAAGAAAAGGAGTTTGCTGGGAGAGAAGCTCATTTTCGGAGATTGGGTTTAACAGAGTCAAAGAGAGAAGCGGAGCACAAGAGGATTGTGAAGACTCTCAGAGAATCTCGTCAGTCCATTACTTGGTTACAGCGCCAAATAGAACAAGAGCAGAAGAAGTACAAAGAAAAAGAAGAGTTCTTTGAAGCACAAATGGAATTCAAGAAGGAAGAGGTCGAACAGGCTCACAAAGTACGAAGGGAAAAGACTCAACAATTGGAACAGAGCCAACTAGCCTTGAAGGAAGCAATGAAGGAGATTGCAGATCTTAAACTGAGAGAAGGCGTCAAGAAGAACCGGACGGAGGTGGTGACTACAGAAGAGGAGCCTGGATTTTCCTTTTAGCATAGGGTTTTAGTTTATTGTTGATTGTATCCAGACTACTTACATGCTTGTTGTAGGAGTCTTGCTTTATCTTTCTATCATTTGTGTTGTATTGTAACCCTTTTGGGAATTTTGTTCTTGTTTATGACTCTGATGGTTGGTAGTTTGTTCATGTTATGCAATGATACTTTCCAGTTACCGCTTCTGAATGAGCAAAGTTGTTTTTCCTAAGACACCAGGATCTGAATACTCCTTGAAAGAGTTTGAAGAACTAATTTCTGAAGTCATCTGGAGTATTTACTTTCAAAATACCAGAACTGGGGCATATTAATGCCTGAACATGGAAGCATGAATAGTTACATGGCATGCATATAACGTGTTTGTTGTTTTGCAGGAATTTCTCCAGCATTCTAACGTTCATGTCACTTTCAGGCACTATAGCTCCCAAGAAGGTTCAGGGACAGCCAACAGCACACAAATACCCTACAAAGGTGAACAAAGAAAGAGCAATGGAGAAGATGCAAGCAGATCTGGCTGACTTAAGGACGAGAATGGACAACTTCATGACCCTCATGGCTGGGATGGGTCAAACTCAAGAGCGTCTGCGCGAAATGTTGGAGAACAATCAAGTAAGGAACAATGGGACAGCAGATGGAGGTAATCGCAATGCAGCTGGCGGCCGTCATGTTGAAATCCCTGTGGTGCAACCAGGGGTCACTATTGTCAATGATGGAGTGAATAACCTGCAAATGGAGGGGCGAGACGAGCAATTCACTTTCCTGGATGAGGCGGAAGGCCAAGGGGTTGACATGAATAGAAGGTTCGAAGAAATGGCGGAGCAGATTCATGCTATTCAGTCTCAGAGTTCTCTAGGGTTTGACATCACTGATTTGGGCTTGGTGCCAGGGGTGAGAATTCCCTACAAGTTCAAGGTTCCCACTTTTGATAAGTACAACGACACGACGTGCCCAAAAACCCACCTTCATTCGTTTGTGGGAAGGATTATTGCGCATACGGATGATGAAAAGTTGTGGATGTATTACTTCCAGGATAGTCTTGCGGGAGCTTCCTTATAGTGGTACATGAAGCTGAGCAGAGTCAATATCCGAAGCTGGAAGGATTTGGCTGAGGCATTTGTAAAGCAGTATCAGTATAATTTGGATATGGCTCCAAATCGTACCCAGTTGCAGACAATATCTCAGAGTGCTAAAGAAGGGTTCAAAGAGTACGCCCAGAGGTGGCGTCAGCTTGCTGCTTGAGTACAACCTCCCTTGTTGGAAATGAAATGGCAGACATGTTTATGGGAACACTGCAAGGGGTGTTTATTGAGAGACTGGCGTCTTGTTCGGCAACGAAGTTCAATGACATCGTGATAGCCGGAGAAAGGGTTGAAACTCTGCTGAAAATGGGGAAGATTCAAGACACTAGTGCAAGTAGCTCAAGTGGTGCGAAAAAGGATTTCAGTGGACCTCCAAGAAGAAGGGAGGGTGAGACTAATGATGTGTACGGTCAAGGTCGGGGTCGTGGATATAGAGGATCTTATGATCAGGTGTCCACTGTCACCATCCCCACAGGTCCTGTACAACAACAGCAACAACATCAGCAACAGCCGCAGCACAATAATTATCAGCAAAGACCATATCAACAGAGACAAGCTCGTCCAGCTAACAGGGTGCTCGAAGCCATCCCGATGACGTACACAACTCTGCTCCAGAGATTCTTAGACTTGAACTTGGTGCAGTTGAGGACATTAACACCACCTCCACCTGGAGAGCTTCCAGTGGGGTATGATGCTAATGCAAGATGCACATTTCATTCAGGAGCTCCCGGGCACTCAACGGAGAAGTGCAGGGCGTTGCGGCATAAGGTCCAGGACTTGATTGATTCAAAGGCAATTAACTTTGCACCGCCTCCAAATATTACATCAAACCCCATTCCAAATCATGGAGGGGCTAGGATAAATGTCGTTGACAGTGGCGAGAGTTTGAACTTAATCCAGAATATGGATGAAGTGAAGACTTCATTATTAGTCGTGAAAAACAGATTGTTGAAAGGGCAGGTTTTTCCAGGGTGTGATTTTTACTGTGAGGGTTGCAGGATGTATTCATTCCATCTTGGAATAGTGCATTTGTCTAGCATGATGCACAAGTCGGATCATGAAGTCATCTTCATCAAGAAAAACCCTACAAAACACTTCTTCATCTTTAATCACTAAAACACCTAATAAATTCAACAAGTCAATGAAATTAGGCCATTGCCTTTGGAAACAAGGCTTGGATAAGTTCTCCTTGCTTGGTGTGCTTGTTCTATTATTCCATCTTGGAATGTAGTAACAAGTACACATTCCATAGAAAAGAGCTTGAGTTCATTCCTCTGTGCCACACAAATAAAAAGCTCTAAAAAACACAAACAAACAATAATCGTCTTTCCTTCGGGAATTCTTTTCTCATATCCTTCGCCCCATCCGCGAACTTGCTTCTTCTTGTTATTATGCAAGACGGTTACACACTCGTCGTCCGAGCCTGCAACACCTGAGCATTGACATAAGAAGTTCAAGCCTTAATTCACAAGCAATCTTTTCTACCCCTAGTTAGGGGAACTACGGCGTCTCTGATCCTCATTGTCCAGATGAGGTACGTAGGTAGCGGGGTAGGGCCCGTTCGAGCACTCTTTTATTTTCCCTACATTTCCCTTTTTTTTTTCTTTTCTTTTCCGGTTCCAGTCTTTCTTTTTGCAGCAACTTTCATTCTTTCCCCCCTTTGAAACATTTTCTTTGCAAGCGTGGATCCCGTCGGGTACGGCGGGCGATCTGGGGTGTTAATACCTTCCCAGGTCGTAACTGACTCCCGATCTCAGATTCTTTGGTTCGCATGACCTTTGTCCTTTTCTTTTCTTCTGGTTTGTGCAGCATTACCATTATCGTTCCTTCGGGATAAAAATGCCTGGCTGGCGACTCTTTTCTTTCTGCGCCACTTTCGCGCTTGTACCAGGATGGAAATCCGGGAGCGACACCATATTCCCTTCACTGCCCGACTGACATTTGAATGCACCAATAACGAAGCAGAGTACGAAGCCTGCATAATGGGGGGTTGAAGAAGCAATTGGTTTGAGAATCAAGAACCTCGATATCTTCGGTGATTCGGCTTTAGTCATCAATCAAGTTAACGGAAAATGGCTGGTGCATCAACCTCATCTGACTCCTTAAAGGGACTATACCAGATGGTTTCTAACTTTCTTCACAAAAGTCAAGCTGCACTATATACCTCGAGACAAGAACCAATTTGCTGATGCTCTGGCAACCTTGTCTTCCATGATCAAGGTTCACCAAGAAAACTATGTGCCCAGAACCGATGTATCTCGTCTCGAGAGACCGGCGTACATATTTGCAATTTATGGGGCTAATGATGACAAACGTTGGTACTACGATATCAATTTCTTTCTGAAATCTCAGGTATACTCGGAAGGGGCATCCAGTAAAGACAAGAAGTCCCTTAGGAGGATGGCAGATGAGTTCTTCTTAAACCATGATGATTTGCTTTATAAACGGAACTTCGACATGTTCTTGCTCAGATGCATGGATAGACACGAAGCAGACATGTTGATGCAAGAAGTTCACAAAGGCTCATTCGATACCCATGTTGGAGGACATGTTATGGCAAAAAAGCTTCTCAGGTTGGAGTATTATTGGATTACCATGGAATTCGATTGCTGCAAGTACTCCCGCAAGTGCCACAAGTACCAAATTATGTTGATAAGGTACATGTGCCTCCTAATCCGTTGAGTGTCATGTATTCACCTTGGCCCTTCGCCATGTGGGGCATTGATACGATTGGCAAGATTGAGCCAACTGCTTCTAACGGTCGCCGTTTCATCCTGGTTGCCATTGACTACTTCACAAAGTGGGTCGAAGCGGCGTCTTATGCTAATGTCACGAAACAAGTGGTAGCCTGGTTCATCAAGAGGGATATTATCTGCCGATATTGAATTCCCGAAAGAATCATTACTGATAATGGTTATAATCTCAACAATAAGATGATGGCAGACCTGTGCCAAGATTTCAAGATTGAACACCACAACTCTTTGTTGTACCGCCCGAAGATGAATGGCGCTGTCGAGACGGCCAATAAGAACATCAAAAAGATCGTGCAGAAGATGGTTTTGACGTACAAAGATTGGCATGAAATGTTTTCTTTTGCATTGTATGGGTACCGAACATCTGTGCGCACCTCAACAAGGGCAACCCCGTTGTCGCTTGTGTACAGTATGGAGGCAGTCCTACCGATTGAAGTCGAGATCCCTTCGCTTGTGTAATAGGCTGTTTGTATTTTGCATTGCATTTAGTAGCTATATGTGCTATAGTACGTTGTAGTAGATGCTGGATTTCGGCTTTGCCTAGTTTTAGGGTCCTTAGCCTTAGGATTGAGTCTATATTAGGTCCTAGAGGAATTAGGATATGTTTGGTACTTATTTACTTTCATTCCTTTTATTCTTTTGCTTTATCCTACTAACCTTTGTTTTGTAGGGAGGTGGAGGTAAGTTTATTCGCAACTTCTTCCTTTTTAATTTCTTTACGCTTTCTAAGTGTGTTTGCTTTAGCATTTTGTGCTTAGCTTGTACGACTTCATGCTAAATACCCTTTAGAAATAACTTAGCTTCCTTAGGAAGTAAGTTGATTTCTAAGTCCCTTTTCTTTTCCGTTTCCTCATTAGAATTAGAAAGCCGCACTAACCTAGGTTCATCCGTGCATGACAATACTTAGGATTACTAGTCTCCGTTAGACTTTTACCTTTGGTTTGCTTTGCTTTCTTTCTCATCTCAAAAGAAAAGTAAAAAACACCTAATAAAGGTTGATCTTCTCGTACGCCATGAGACTTTGTCGTGGGTTACTTATGCGTGTCCCATTTCGGGGCGAGGGGTGAGTCATCTACCACGATGAACAAGTCTTAGTATGAGAATGTTTCACAAACAACAAACTCAGAAAACACTTCTTTAAAAGATAGTAAACAAAACACACTCGTCTCTTCCTTCAGGAATTCTTCTCACCTCATTCACTCTCAATGCAAACTTGATACGACTTGCCTCATTTGCAAGACGATTACGCACTTGTATCAGACGAGCCTGTAACACCTGAGTATGGGCATAAGTAGTTCAACTACAAAAATCACAGACAGAGTTTCCGCCTTAGTTATGCGAACTACATTGACTTCGATCCTTATATTCTTGATGAGGTACGTAGGCAGCGGGGTATGGCCCGTTCGAGCACACTCTTTATTTTCCCTACATTTTCTCTCTTTCGTTCTCTTTTCCATTTCCCTTTCTCATTTCCAGTTCCAGTTAGCAGTTTTGGTTCAGCAACAACCTTATTCTTTCACACTCTTTGAAACAGACAAACAAACGTGGATCCTGTCGGGTACGACAGACGATCTGGGGTGCTAATACCTTCCCAGTTCGTAACCAACTCCCGAACCCAAATCTTTGGTTCGCAGGACCTTGTCCTTTCCTCTTCTCTTTGGTTTGTGCAGCATTACCTTTCCCATTCATTTGGGATAAAAATGTCTGGTTGGCGACTCTACCATTTCCGCGCCACTTTCGCGTTTGTACTAGGATGAAAATCCCGGGAGCGACATATGGAACCCTTTACTAGCAGGGCGATTGGACCCGAGTGGTTCACTAAGCAGCTGCCTTTTGAGATGTAGAAAGATGAAGACGGATTTCTCGATGTTTAAGACTCATTTTTGACACCTATGCTTCTCACCTCCCATCACAATGTCACCAATACAAAGATTGCATTGATCGTATACCAACCCAACCTTGTCGCTCGATAATTTGGACTTGTTCAATTGAAACCAATATCTATTTTTCCCAGAAAAGGCTCCATCATATTCTACAACTCTTTCTACACTGAAGAAAAAATATAGAATTATCGAAGAAACATGTTGATGACTCTCTCGAGATTCGATCAACGGTCTTTCGACCATCTTTTCTCTGTACTCATGAATTTGATGTTTGGTGGAAAGATTACTACCTTACCAATTTTTTCGACGTGGCAATATTCAACAATCATTTGACAAATGCTTTTGCTCTTGTGTAGGACAAAATCAAGAAAGGTATTGAAAGACACATCAAAGAAATACAAAAATTTCAAAATTATTTTGAAACTACTTATAGGCCAGATGAACTTAGTCGAACCATAGGTGATGCAGCAGTAACTTTAAAACATAAGTTTATAGAAAAATTGGAAAAGTTGAAACTATCTTCATATGTTTGTCCAGAACTACGATATGAATTGGCTTTCGACCTTTATCCACCAAAGTTTCCCCTTTACCTTTTGCTAAATTTGGTGTGGCGTCGAGCCCTTCATTTCCAGGTTGGTTCGTTTGTGGGGATCTTATGAAACTTCTTCGACAATATTACAAAAAACCTGTTGAGCATGTGGTTCCAACTAAGTTCGTATTAGACAATTTCAGAGGACACCTTCATATTGGAATAGAACATGTTCGCGTAGAAACTCCCATTCTTGAAGGTTTTAATGAAAAAAACTAATTCATTTTGCTATTCTAACTTTATTTTTATACGTTTCTCATATTTATCTCTGACTTTCCTTTCTTTTCTTAGCCACGAAAATTCCTGTCAAGAAAGCTATCGTCGAAGATACATCTGAAATGATGGACGAAGATCTACCAAGCAATGCCAAGAAGATTTAAACAAAAGTACAACCTTCTCTTCATGTACTAGCTTTTCCTTCATTCTTCCAGAAACTAATCAACTTCTATTTTTATGCCCAGGTAGTTCGAAAACCACCACCTGCCCCAAAAAGGAAGAAACAAGAGGAAAAGGTTCCCAACGAAGAATCTGGTGATGAATCTTCGGAACAAAACCAACCTTAAAAGAAGAAGAAAGTCACGAGGACTTCCACACAAAAAATCTACAGTTAAACCAACCAAGGAAACTCCCCCAAACAGTCTAACTACAAAGGTTTAGTCGAAGGACGCAGAGATTTGAAATTCCAGTTTTAACAATTAGATTCCTCAGGTAAATCTTCATTTCGACTACTTGTATTTACTTTTTATTATATTTCTTTTTCCCTAACTTGAAGTCATTTTCAGATGGATGTCGAAGGAAAACCTCTAGAGACAGAGGTGCCAATAACCAACAGTGATCATGTTCACAAGGCTGCCATCCCAACACATACTTCTCCAAGAAATTCGACAAAAGAATCAGCAATAGAGATGGAACAGTCCCCCGATACTCCTCAACCTTCTGATTGGAAATTCCAGTTTTAACACTGAGATTCCTCAGGTAAATCTTCATTTCGACTACTTGTATTTACTTCTTATTATATTTCTTTTTCCCTAACTTGAAGTCATTTTCAGATGGATGTCGAAGGGAACCCTCTAGAGACAGAGGTGCCAATAACCAACTGTGATCATGTTCACAAGGCTGCCAGCCCAATGCATATTTCTCCAAGAAATTCGACAAAAGAATCAACAATAGAGATGGAATAGTCCCCCGATACTCATGAACCTTCTGATGATAATTCTCCCCCTCCTGCTGGATCAGACGCAGACAATAAAAATGACGACTTTAATGTTGATGCTGAGGTCGGAGATGAGGATGACGAAAAGGAAGAAACTGTTAATGATGAGAGGGATGACAAAACGAAAAAACAATATGTCAAGTTAACTCTAGGACAAAGTATTCAGCCAACCCCTGACCCAACAAAAGGAAGTTCGTTGTCGATTGGTTCGACTAGTCTTTCTCATGAAGAGATTGAGAGCCTCAAGGTGAAGAAACCTTTAGAATATCTAAAAGATATACTCAACACTCGTCATACCTTTTAGGACTCTTATCGAAGTAGTTCGACCACTTCCGGGGCTACTTTTGTTATGCAATCCCTATATGTTACAATGGCTGAGATTAAAACAAAAATCATCGATGTGGACTTATTTAAGGTTTTGGAAGAAAACATGATTGTCTGCTTCGATTTGAAGAAAATCCTAAAGCAAGTAAATGTCTTGGAAGTTTTTGCTGAAGTAAGCAGCCTTGTGATGGATCTGACTACCCTAATTGACTCGGTGAGCACAAACCTGAATCGTCACAAAGACTTTTCCCGGCAAATTTTCAGAAAATCTGAAACACAACTTGCTGAGTGGGATGTTGTGGCTGCTTCGACCAACAAAGTTTCAGAGTTGGAGCAGCTTTCTGAAACTTACACAAAAGAAGTTGTTGAATGCGACAACAATATCCAAAAATGGGAGAAACAAATAGTTACACTTTAAAAGAAGATCTCCCAAGAGAGGAAACGTAAAGAAGCCATTCAACAACCCAAGCAAAGAGAGATCGATGAGGAACTGAAGGTGGGTATTCATTATGCTGAAAGTTCTCAAATACTCAATCAAGAGATCGAAAACCTCTCCACTAATAAAAACTTATGTAACCGTCGACTCCAGATTCAGAAAAAGAAATTCGACGAGTTGAAGCAATCTTTCGCCAATATTAAGTTGTAATAAGAATAGTTTATTATTATTAGCCTTTTGATGCTTGTTTGTAATGACGTTGATGCCATTTGTTTGGCAAAGTACATCATCATTTTTGGTTATATACAATCAATCTATGGCTATTTTAATTTCTTGCAATATTGGTTTGTATTTTTTTCAAATACTTCCCATTTATCTTCAATATTCTCTTATCTTTTTCTACCTCTTCGATTTCGTATGCGCCATTCAAAAAAACTTTTAAAATCTGGAAAGGTCCTTCCCACTTTGGAGACCATTTTCCCATTATTCTATCTTTCCGATCCATAGGAAGAATCACTTTCCTAACAAGGTCACCAATTAAAAGGGTCTTAATTTTTACTTTCTTATTGTAAAACCTTTCGACTCTTTCTTTTTGTCTTTTCACCAAATCTAGCGCATGTAATCTTTCTTCGTCTAAATCGACCAATTCGTCCATCATCATACTCCAATACGTGTCTAATGGGATTTCGTGATGCCTTTGAACTCGAATCGTCTGCAAATAAATTTCGATCGGTAAGACTACATCGTGCCCATAGGTCAACCTGGATGGAGTAGAATGTGTTGCTTCTTTAGGAGACGTTCGACAAGCCCATAAAATTTGATCTAAAGTTTTATGTCAATTTTTGGGTTTTTTCCCCACATGATTTTTAATCAAATTTATTACCACCTTGTTAGCTGCTTCAATTTGTATGTTCGTCTGAGCATAGTAAGGCGGCGAAGTAAGGAGTTTAAATCCTATTTCTTTTGCAAACATTTGCATATTTTTTTCTAGTGAACACAGATCTTTGATCTGTTGTTGTTGTCTCTGGTATCCCAAATTTGTAAATTATGTGTTTTCGAATGAATTATATGATTGTTTCTTGATCCACATTTACTAGCGGTATAGCTTCAATCCATTTGGTGAAATAGTCTATTCCAACTAGAATATACTTCTTCCCTTTTGAGGAAGCTGGTTGAATTTCGCCAATTAAATCCAAAGCCCAACCTCTGAATGGCCAAGGCTTTATAATCGAATGCAACTCACTTGTAGGAACATGTGGTATGCCTGCATACACTTGGCATTCCTGACACCCTTTTGCAAAATTGACACAATCTTTCAACATTGTTGGCCAATACATCCCTTTTCAAAATAATAACCATTTCATTTTATGGCCTGCTTGATGTGCGCCACATGTTCCACTGTTCACGTTCGACAAAGCTATGTAAGCTTCATCTTTGCCCAAGCATTTCAGCAAGACTCCTTCTGAAGTCTTTTTAAGCAATTCATTTCCAAAAAGTACATAACTTAAAGCTCTGTACTTTACCTTTCTTTCGACTTTCTGATTTGGGTCTTGTAGATAATCCTTGATGGGTTTTCTCCAATCTTCAATCCTTGAATCATCTATATTGAATATCTCAAAATTTTCTTCGTCACCGTATCCTAACTTTATTGTCTCCAAATCTGATTTGGAAAACTTGATAGATATAACCCTTCCTCTTACTTCAATAGCCTTTTCTAAATTTTCTCTTGACACTTTATACCCAGATGCAAGTTGAGCAAGATCATTTTCCTCTTGATTTTCCATCATAGGAATATGTCCGATGGCCACATTGTCAAATCTTTTTAAGAATCCTATTAGCTATTAGAAAGTACATGATTAAATTTTCTTTTACACATTTATACTCTTTAGTCAGCTGCTTTACCACCAACTCAGAGTCACCCATTATTTCGACTCTTATTGCCCCTAATTCCAACAAGATTTCAAGTCCAACAATCAAAGCCTCGTATTCTGCTTCGTTAGTTGAACATAAACCTTCGACTTTGTACTTAAATTTTGTTGGAATTTTATTAGGAGAAATAATTAGTATTCCAACACCAGTTCCATTCTTATGACTGGAACCGTCGAAATACAATTTCCATGGTTCTAATTCGACATATTCTACCCCATTTTCATTAATGGAGTGGTCAGCTATGAAGTCAACAACCACTTGTTCCTAAACAGCCTTTAAAGGCAAATACTTTAAGGAATATTCCGTCAATGCCAGAGCCCATTTTCCAACTCGACTATGTTAAAAAGATTTATACAACATATGTTTTAATACGTCAAAATGAGAAGAAATGTACACATCAACTAGCTTTATATAGTGCTTTAATTTCATACAAGAAAAATATACACATTAACATAATTTTTCTTTAACACTATATATAGTTTCAGCATCATTTAGGACCCTGCTGAAGTAATAAATGGCCCTTTCGACGCCATTTTCATCTTCTTGGCATAACACCATTCCTAATGTTTTATCCGATGCCGAAATGTATAACCTCATACTTCTCTTTCTACAAGGAGACGATAAAATTGGAGGACTAGATAAATATTCTTTGATTTTGTCGAAGGTAGCTTGTTGTTCTTGCCCCAATGCAAAGTCTTCCTTCTTCAGTCGGAGTAGAGGCGAGAAGGCATGCGTCTTTCCACTAAGGTTGGAGATGAACCTTCTAAGAAAGTTAATTTTCCCTAGTAGAGATTGCAACTTCTTTTTTGTCGATGGTGCTTTCGCCTCCATTATGGCTTTGCCTTTGTTTTCATTTATTTCTATCCTTTTCTTGTGGACCACAAAACCTAAAAAATCACCCGCCTGCACACCGAAAGCACATTTTAGGGGATTCATCTTTAACCCAAACTTCCTCATCCTTTCAAAGGATTGTCGAAGATGGTTTATTTGGTTTGTTCCTGAAACATACTTAATTACAATATCGTCAATATAAATTTGCATGAAAGTTTCGATAAAATCATGAAAAATTAAATTCATAGCTCGTTGATAAGTCACTCCAACAGTTTTTAAACCAAAGGGCATTACTACCCATTCGTAAGTTCCTATTGCTCCAGGGCAGCAAAATGTCGTTTTAGGAACATCTTCTTCGGCAATAAAAATTTGATTATAGCCAGAGTATCCGTCTAACATACTTAAGTACTCATGGCCTGCTGCCGAATCTATAAGCATTTCTACTACTGGCATAGGATATTCATCCTTTGGGGTAGCCGAATTTAAGTCTCGGAAATCAATACATTCCTCAGTTTCCCATTTTTCTTAATTACATGAACTATGTTTGTAATCCAATCGACATACCTAGCTGTGCAAATGAATTTTCACATCAAAAGTATTTTGACCTCTTCTTTGATTTTCGACAGAATGTCCGATGTGAAGCGTCTTGGAGTCTGATTTACTGGTTTCTTTCCTTCCATTATCGACAACTTTAATTCGACCAAACTTCTATCTAGTCCAGGCATCTCGTCATAGTTCCATGCGAAGCAATCTTTGAATTCTTTCAGCAACTTGACTATTTCGACTTTGAACTGCGGGTCCATCTTGGCGCTTATGTAGGTTGGCCTTTTTTCTGGCCCCAGCCCCAAATTTGCCTCTTCTAATGGATCCTGCGCCACCATCTTAATATCAGCCGACACCGGATCTTTTTCGAATACTGAAGGTTCGTCGTCGTAAATGGTGTCGAGCTTCTGGTGTTGTCATTCGCTCATCTGAGTATTATCATGGTCTTCTTCAACGTCCCTCTAAGGACATTGTTCGTCGAAATTGTTTTCGTTGGCTTCGACAACCATATATCTCACTTCGGCTTCAAGAGCCACTTTGAGTTTATTTTCGGCTATATAAGCCATAATCCTTTCGAGAGCTGATGATTCACTCATCATCGTCAAACTCGCTTCCCCAACCCGTTGGCTCTATATGGGAAGTCCCACATATGAAGTTTGACTCGTCAACTAATTCCTTTTCCCATTGAAAGCCATATGTTGGATGGAGGTACATTGAACAGTAGGCATTGTCAGTTGCCTTTAGATCGAACTCCAAAGGGATGTAGGGAGGTATATGAGCCAAATTTTTGTCAAAGCTTCAACGATCTACATGGTTTACCTCAGTCATAAAGTAACTCTGATCAGCCTCGATATTTTCGACAATGCCATTCGTTCTCCAGATGGATATACGTTGGTGCATTGACGAAGGTACAACCCCTATGCCATGGATCCATTCCTTTCCCAGGAGCAAGTTGTAATTTGCCCTTGAAGCAATAACCATAAACATCGTCAGCCTTGTTATAGTCCCTACAGCCAGATCCACTTGGATGACGCCCATAGTGGTTCCTACTTGACCTTCGTAATTTGACAGCACCATATTATGAGGTTTTGCATCAGAATCATCTTTTCCAATTTTCTTCAGCATAAAGTGGGGCATCAGATTCACTGCAGCTCCACCGTCTACCAGTATTTTATTTACCCCAACATTTTCAACTTTGACCTTTATAAACAAAGGATTTAGATGTCCTTTCATGGAGTCGTCTGGCCTCTCAAAGAAAGTGTTTTGTTCCTCAACGTAACCATTGTTCATTACGTAGTAACAAGCAGGCTTGTGTCTCATTTGGTCATCCTCCATATTGTTTTCTCCGTCTTTGACTTCCATGACCCTATCATAGTTTTTGGGGAGAACCAAAACCACATTGCAGACAACATCAAAGGATGCCTCTGAGTCAGATTCAAAGTCATCGGTCATCTCACCATCTTCCTGAATTTTATCTTTGGACTTCACTGGTTCGACCTTGCTGCTAGGATTGTTACTGTGGGATGACTCCCTTTTGTTCACCATTTGGATGTTATTACTGGATTCTTTTTCGTTTTTATTGACAACATTCTTCTCGACCATGCTCTTTTAGGCAGCTTCTCTCTCTGCCCTCTTCTGTCTCTAGAATCTCCTCCACTGAGATTTTGACATAGGGTTCTTACCCTTATAATTTTCTGAAGGGTAAGGTATTGGTTTTCGTTTCTCAGCTTCACTTTTTCCTGCCACTGAATGACCCCTCTGAATTTCAAAGCTTCTCTATTTCTTTTGTCCCTGGGCATCTCTAATTTGTTGAACCCATTTATCATCAGCAACTTTATTGGTTGGTTTGTAAGAGTTATGGTATATTTCTCCAACCCTCTGTTAGTGATGGTCACTTTTCCTTGGATCATACCTTTCTATTCTGACAGCTGGGACTGTCCCTCAATTTCCTTTTCTTTTAGCTTTTTCTATTACCTCTAGGTTACTTGCCGTTTTTTTGTCGAAAATGACACTGCAATGTGGGCATAACATGACTTCGGCCTTCTTATTTTGGCATTTCTGGATGAATTCAATTAAAATCTTATCTTCTTTTGGATAAGCCAACCTTTGGTATTCTTCCCGACAGTGATCCTCATCAGTTTGTGTTTGGTTACTTTGGGACGCTTCCACCATGTTGACACTGGTGGTATGTCCATCAGTAATACTCAGTTTGTTCATTTTTCAGTGAGTCCTTATTCAATTTCATCCTTCCTTTTTGTCGGGTCGAACCCTTTATTTAGGGATAGGTTTCTAGAGACATGTTGGTAACAACATTCGATCGACTTTCTCTTGGAATCTTCCATTGTTTTGCGTAGGATTCCATATGTAACTGGTTTCACAGGGCCATCAGTAGTCCCTGTCTTAACTTCGGTAACATCTTCATCAACCTTAATGTAGATGTATATGAAAGCATCACCTATTTCCATTTGGTCAGCATCAGGGCCCTCAGTAGCTTGATTTTCGACAGTGAGGCCCTCATTGGCCTTCTTTTCGACATTGATGCCCCTTTTGGCCTCCTTTTCAGCGTTGAAAAAACTGCCAGTGGACTCCTGAGTTTTTATAGTATCAAGGCCTTCAGTGGCCTTCATTTTTCCTTCGACTGAATGTTCAGCAACTTCGTCATTGTTTGCTTTTCTGGAACCCTCAGTGGTTTCAACTTTGTTTGGGTTGTCGAGGCCTTCAGCAGCCTCCTTGTTGACATAGTCATTTGAATCTCGTTCATCAAAGTGTTCAATACTCCTGATCATCACTGGCTGGCTCATGAAATTCTTGGAGATTTCCTCCACGTCAGGTTGGTTTGTAGGATCATCAGCAATCTCTACCATATTAACGACAGTGTCGAAGCCTTCAGTGGCTTCTATCATCTCAAAGTTGTAATCAAAAACCTCTTCGACCTCCACCATGTTTACGATGGATGGCTCAGCATAATGGGCTTCGACAGTCTGCATAGGATTCGAGTCGATCTTCATTTGTTGCTTCGGCTTGTCGTCGAACTTCAATCTTCCGTTACAGATATCATTTTGTACGAGATCCCTGAAAAGGAAACATTGAGATGTTTATGACCCATAAAGTTATGGTACTTACAAAAACCTCTCTTTTTATGTTGTTCCACATGAGGAACTTTAGTGCCTGGTGGTATTATTATTTGACCATCTTCAACTAATAAGTCAAACATTTCGTCACATTTGGTGACGTCGAATGTATAAGTTCTTGTAGGAAATTTATCATTCTTTTCAAACTCGATTGGATTATTTCCGTTCAACGAAACCAATGCTTTACAGGAGTATGGTGGACCTTGCTTCAATTCTGCTAGGTCAATTTTCTGTTCGTCGAAAATAACTGATTCGTTTTCATCATTATCATCATCTTGGCATACCCCCTATATAGGGCACTCTTTCTTTCTTATCTTTATTTGCTCTAAATTTTCCAGCTTTTAATCTTTCAACTTGTCTCACCCTATCTGCTAATTGTGCCATATCTCTTAAATACTAAGTGTCTAATTTGTTTCTTATAGAATAATCTAGGCCCCCTGTGGCCATTTCGACTAACTCATGTTCGGGCACCTGAGTGAAACATCTTACCTTTAGAAATCTGAACGTATTTAGATAATCATCTATTGGTTCAGAGAATTTTCTCTTAACACTGGCTAATTCTTTCAAGCTTATTTTGGTCTGTCCCATATAAATTTTTTCATGGAATAACCTTTCTAGTTGAGTCCACGTATGTACTGAACTCGCGGGCAAGGATGTAAACCAAGTGAACACATTTTTTGTTAAAGAACTTGGAAAATACTTCGTTCTCAAATTTTTGTTGTGGGCTATTTCCCCCGCTTCGATCAGATAACAGGCTACATGTTCTATGGTGGATTCACTAGTGCCCCCTGAGAATTTGGTGAACTTAGGAACTTTCCATCTTGGGGGTAATTCCTGTTGCAGGATATATTCAGATAACGAGGAAGTATAACTAGGCCTTTGCAATCCTACATTCGCCCCATTTTGTGCCATTATCCTTTCGACCATGGCTGCTAAATTATTTTCGGCAGGCAAGTTATTATATCGAATTCGCTGCACCACATCATCAGTGTCTTGGTCTCTCTAGACTAGTATCCTCCTCGGCTCTTGATGTGAATGGATTTCTACACGAGGTTATTCAACTGTTTCCTCCTTATTTCTAAGGTTTTCCTAGGGAACGTCTAACGGCCTCTGATTTATTATGGGTTCCTCTTCAACATCCACCCTAGGGTTCTGAACTACTTGTTCTCTATGTCGAGTTTGAGGGACGCCGAAAAAATCAGCAATGCGCTGCCAATAATTGGTTTGTTTGGGTGGTGTTATGTATTAAAGGATTAAACACTGCTCTCATTTGTTGTGTCAACATTTGGACCATATTGTAACACCCACATTTTCCCATTTCAAAATTATATAGACTATTCATAAAATCAGAGTTTAACCGACTAAAGTGAGCTGCTACATCAACAACCAAATATCTTTTCATTTATTCTAAAACAAGTAGCAGAAATAATTGTTTTAACATCAAATTGCCCAAAGGCATTACAGTTCAATCAAAATATGGTTTATTAACTCAAATACTTAATCATCAGGAAGTTTGCTAAAATCAAAAGAAATGTGATAAAAATCCCCATTCCTGTTACATATCAGAGCTCCTAGGACACTGACATCAACATCAAGCACTCCTCAAGTACCTGAATTATCTGTACTTCCGAAGAAGCACAGACGCAACAAAACAAACAAAAGGGGTGAGAAATAGTTTCATAACATAGCGGTGCAAATAACACCTCAAAGGATAATCATAAATCTATACACATCAACTATCACAATCAATCCAACAAACAGATGCAATGTGACTCACTGACACAATGCAACAATGCAGTACCGACTTTCAACAATGGTTCATTAATTCGAACCTGGATGTATCGCTTACGCTCCACCGAGACACGATCATCCCTGCACCAACGATTCGCAATGAATCCGAATGATCACTTACGCTCCACCGAGACATGATCATTCCACCAAATGTGTATGCATATGCAGACTCAAACACATATAGCATAATACAATCACGCATGAAAACATTCATGCCTTCACGATCCACATGATCCCACCAGTATTAATCACATCATTATATCATTCATGTTAAGTATATTCCATAATCTCATAATTCAATAATTCATTACAATACTAACAAACTTATGCTACTTATATAATCCTCACTATTACATTCATTAAAGTTTGGTTATCAAGTCCTATAATTAGCACTAAACCTCAAGTTATCGTATTAGAATACTCATAGGAACTTATACTAAACTAATGGATAGTAAAACATGTCAAGATTTCACAAAATTCCAAGATACAGGGGCCTGACACGGCCACCCGTGTCCCCTGACACGGCCCGTGTCAGGTGCTCTGGACACGCACCTCTCAAAACGACCAAAATCAACCAAGACCAGGGGGCTGACACGGGTGCCCGTGTCGTGTGACACGGCCCGTGTCACACTTACTATTGCCCATTCTCCAAAATTCTTCCCCTCATCCTCTTCCAGTGGCCTGACACGGCCACCCGTGTCCTGTGACACGGCCCGTGTCAGGTGGCTACGTGAAATTTCCACTTTTTCTTAAAAATCTCTCTTTTCCTTCCCCTCTCACTCCAAACCAAAACCAGTTCATTTTAACTTGATATTAGCATCCATAACAGTCTAATTTCAATACTTGATACCACAACACACTCATAACATCAATTATTCCTCTTCTCCATAACAACTATTCCTCAATTCACATAGCACACATTCAAGAATGGTTCATCCAAGATTACCTCATAACAATTATTCTCATAATAATCATCATCAAATTATAAACACAATTCAAGGATTCATAATCGATCACATACATATCACAATTTCATTAACTCCAAACCTTCACAGATATGAACCCTAAGGGAGGAAGGATCTCCCAATTACCCTTATTGTGTTAATTCACCAATTATAAAACCCATTCTCCCCCCTTACCTCGAAAAAGAGATGAGTTCTTCAAAATCTTGGTCTTGATGATCTACGATCCTTGACCTTGCCTTTCTTCTCCTCTTTCTCCAGACCTCACTATTCTTCGTCAAAAACACGATGAATGAAAACTGAATCCCTTATTCCACTTACATAAAACAATAATTCCACCTTTGCCCCTTAAACCTCTAACTAACCCTTTTTATTTTATTTTATTTAAATAATAACGATATTATAATAGTATACATTATTATATTATTATTATTCTCATAAAACATTTCTCTCCAATTTATCCAAATATACCCTCAAAATATTAATATTTATTTCATAAAAATAAATATAAAATTAGGGCGTTACACATATCATGATTGCTTTCGTCCATTTGTTGTCTAATTATCTGCGCAATATTATTCGTAATTGCCCGCGTATAAGTTTGGAATCTTGGTGGGGGCCGATTCATCCTACCTACGTTTCCACCAGATCTTGACCCTTGTAATGGTGAAGTCATATTGACCATGGAATCAGAATATAATGATGACGCATTCTGCAAATTCGCCATCGTTGAAGTTGGCATTCCAAAAGGTTGTTTCCTACTATATGGAGGCATGGTAAAATTTGTCACAAAAGGCCTATGAGTATTCCCTATAGGAGGAGGGTTCCCTATGAGCATTTGGTGTCCCATGATGGAGAAACTATGCGCATTTTGAGACACTAAAAATGCAGGTGTTGACCTTGTTCACGAGGGCACAGCCTATGATACAGAGACTGACTCCGTATTTCCCCCTGTCGAAGGGGTAGGGTTAAGCACCAGAATGTCTTCATTTGGATTATTTGGCGGATTCACCATTCTTCTTACTCTTGTTCTTTTAGGTCTTTCTACGTCAGTTACGGCTAATTTACCGCTTCTTAGAATCATACAATGAAGTGAAATCTTTCTTGACTAAGAGTTATTATGTTTCTTTAAATTCTGACTATCCCACTGGGCGTGCCAATTTGTTCGCTGTTGATTTTGGCAAACAACCACTGGCTTTCCAATCTTATCAAATTGGTTCACTTGCAGGATCAACCACACAAATCCTAGGACACATGTGCTTTTCGACAAACATTTTTACTCTAACAATCTTTTGGTCTCACTTTTATTAAGTCTTTTATGTACGGATAATTTGACTAAGGAAAAGAGTAAAAATTATGGCGAAAAACTAAATAAAATAAACTCGGACAATGCATAAAGTAAATGTCGAAGAAGATAAATGACTTGTAATGTAAAAGAATTGTAAAGACATTGAACTTTATTTAAATTTTGATAAAATTAAATGGTGTTATTTTACTCGTACATTTCCAGATAAAACTCTTTTCTCAAACAGATTTACTTGGAGTATTTTTGCAGGAATTTTGTACAAGTTTTTTCACACACTAATTCTGATAAGAACTACTCTATTTATATACAAACAACATAACTGTCGCTAACAGATAAATCCTAAAACTATGACATTTGGCCTTCAAAATGTTCTCTCTTCAACAGGTGCTTCCACGCGTCTTTCTGCCAAATGTAATAACTCTTGAGTTTGAATTTCTTTCTTTGCATCGAAATGATGCATCTTTTCACGTCTGTCGAATTTGTCAAAAAACAACAACATTATCTAAATCTATCGAAAACCCCTTTTAAGTACATTCTTCAATTTTTCTTTCCCGGCCATATATATATATATATATATATATCTTCCATCTGTCGAAATAAATACCATATGTACATGGCGTCAAAAATGTCCGTCTACAGTTGCATTGGTCTCAAATCAAGATGAAAGTGAAGTCAAAACAAATGAAGAGTTAACTAAAATTGTTGGTACGCTGGGAAAATAATACAATGATCTGCTGCAAAAAGTGGATGAAAAATCAAGAACAGATGTCAAGTCTCATACATATGACAACAAAAGAATAAATTTTGAGAGAATGCCTCAATGAGTTCCAAGGAAGAGAACTTAAATACAAAGAACGAGAATTCCTAGGAAGAGAGTTGAGATGTTTTGAGTGAAATGGGGCAGGACACACTAAACTTGAGTGCCCCACATATCTAAAAAGAGAGAAAAAGGATTGGACTACTACTTGGTCAGAAGAAGCCTCATCTAGTGAAGGGAGCTTAGTGTGCACTCACTAGAGCATATGACTTTGATGAGAATTTTGATATTGAGATTCTCAACTTCAATGAGCTAGTTGCATCCTGTAAGAGGATGCGTACCAGAAATAGAAAGCTTTGTCAAGTTGAAGAAGATAAACGTTCTCTGATCGATAAACTAGATGAAGAGGGGGAGAAACATCTTAAGTTAATCTCCGACCTTGAGGAAGAAATCGCTCTAACCAACTATAAACTCAACAATATGATCAAGACAATCAGGATGTTAAACAGTGGTTCAAACTCACTTGATGAGATACTTCAATCTGGTAGACATGTGGGTGACAATCGGGGACTGGTTATACTGATCAACATATGAAGAAAGATGACAATTCGTCTATGGTAACACAAAATAAGAGATGAAATAGAAGAAAGCCAAGTCAGATGTCAGAACATTACCAAGGACATCAGAAGAAGGCAACAAAGAAAAGGTACAAGAGCTGGATATGTCATCATTGTGGTAAGCTAGGACACATAAAACCTTATTGCTATGAATTACATGGATTTCCCAAGTCTTACTTTGAGAATAAGGAAAAAAATGTTAGAGAAAAGAAAAGATGGGTTAGCAAAAATGAAAGTATGGCATTTGTAACACCTTTTCTACCCCATCACAAGTATAATACATTTTAACCACAAAATTGGAGTTTGTCTCATACAATGGGCATCACATTCTTCAAAAATAACTCAAAACATCATCACATTTGAGTCCTGTCCCGTAACACAGGTTAAATAAATCATAAAACACATTTGAATTTCTTTTTAAACAAATACGCAGCGGAAATCAAAACACCATATTTCTATTCAATAAGATAAAACCTCATAATTTAATCCCAAACATCGTTTAAAATAACAGTGCTCAAAATAAATAACATCTTAATTAAAGTAAACATAAACAACTCAAGCGAAAACCTATCCCGATGTTACTGGACACAGAGCAAGACTCCACTTCTAACTAACATGACGACTCACTACCTCCGAGTTAAGCATGCACCGAGCTAACCTTGATTATTTGCAGGATGGCATAATAGACCATCACCAGAAGGAAGGCATGGTGAGTATATCCACATTCAATAAGGTAATATAGAAATGAGAATTTAAAAACATCATCAACAACAACAGATCAATCATCAAATGTTCAATCACGTACAACGTCAATTTCGTTACATCACTACAACAATCATCATAACTCATTTATACACAACATCAAGTACATCCCATCATCACATAAAATCAATGCAAATCATGCTATGTCATTTAGAATGATATGCAACCTCTTATTATGCATGTGGTGCCGAAACATCCTCATGGATGGACACTAGGCCATCAACCCTCCACTAAGGGAGCACATTATAACATCATATCACTCCAATCCGCATAGTGGGATTGAAGCTACCAATGGACTGAATTCCCCTCATAGTTCAATGCTATGAATGCAAGACGCAGTATACACACATCATCCTCAAAACATCATAAACATTGCATCTGCATTCATCACTACTCATCATTTTTCATATTCACTCACGTCATCATATTACATACTCATAGAACATCATACTACATACTCATCTAATATCATACCTCTACTTCATGTAATCATACTTCATGACTCAAGGAAAATCAAATAATCATCATACATCATTTAATCACTCATTCTACTTATATAGCCTCTAAAACACATCATGCGACAACTCTACAACATCATAGCAGCCTAAGACCTAAACCACCTCGAGAAAACATTTTTCGAAATAAAAATCATTTTTTAAAACTTTCCATGTCTCGTTAAGCGAGACACCTTGCTTGCTAAGCGCCCAGCTCACGGGTTGTGCTCGTTAAGCGAGCTTCGCGATTTCAACAGGTTTTCTGTGATTTCCAGAATTCTTCTTTTGCGATAAACTCAGTAAAAATCCACATTTAACATCATTATAGCTGCAAAAATCATATTTAACATCAACATTGCTCATAATAACATCATATACATCATCTAACATTATTATATTCATCAAATCATCACAAAATCATCATCGAAACATAAATACTCAATCAAAACCCTATACCCGAAAACTATACCTCAAAATCCCCAATTCTATTCCCACATTACAATACTGAACAAAAAAATACTCCCCATACCTTAGGTTCCGTAACCTTTTCGATAATCTTATCGAAAACCTCTCCAACCTTCAAGTCTTAGCTTTTCCTCTTCTTCATTGCTCTTCTCCTAAAAGTGCGATCGTTCCAATTGATCGTACAAAACTCAACTTACTCCCATTTATCACTCTTGCCCTTAAGACCTCAATAGACCTTCTCCAAAATACCCTCACTAATCCTCCACCAAAAGACCACACTACCCTTATCCTCTAATTTCTCTTATATTATTTAATTTAATCTCAAATAATAAACTAAATCCACCATACTTAATATTCTAATATTAAGAAAATATTAAGTCACCCTCAAAACTCCACTAAACATCAAATAACATCATAAATCATCAACATTCACAAGAAACACATCAAATAAATCAGAATTCGACTTTGGGGTGTTATAACTCTCCCCCACTTAAGAATTTTCATCCTCAAAAATGTACCTGAAGCAAACAGAATCGGATACGACTCTTTCATCTGGTCCTCTCGCTCCCAAGTCCAACTATCACCATCTTGTCCACCCCACAATACATTCACTAAGGAATTCTCTTTGCCTCTTAATCGCTTCATTTCTCTGCCATTTATTCGTATTGGTGAAACCTCCAAAGTCAAGTTATCTCTTACTCAAATATCATCCATCTGAATCACATTCGATGAATCTGCAATATACTTCCTCAGCTGTGACACATGAAACACATCATTCAAATTCGCAAGTGACAGAGGTAATGCAATCCGGTATGCCACCTCTCCAACCCTTTGTGAAATCTTATACGGCCCAATGAAAGACGAAGTTAGCTTTCTGGACTTAAGAGCTCGCCCGACACCAATCATTGGAGTAACTTTTAAGAACACATGAGCTCCCTCTTGAAATTCAAGTGCTTTCCTCCTCTTATCATGATAACTCTTTTGACGACTCTGCGAAGTCTTCATTCTCTCTTGAATCATCTTAATCTTTTCAGTCGTCTCCTGCACAATCTCAAATCCGAGCACAACACTCTCGCCTGATTCATACCAACACAACAGAGTCATACACCGCCTCCCATATAATGCTTCATACATAGCCATACCAATGCTCGCATGAAAACTATTGTTATAAGTAAACTCAATCAACGGAAAATGACTATGCCACACACCTCCATGATCCAACATACAAGCCCTCAGTAAATCTTCTAAAGATTGGATAGTTTGTTCTGTCTGACCGTCCGTCTATGAATGATAAGCAGAACTCATCCTCAACTTAGTTCCCAAAGCATCTTGTAAACTCTTACAAAATCTCGATGTAAACCACAGATCTTAATCTGACATAATACTCGACGGTATCCCATGCAACTTCACAATCTGATCAATATACATCTCTGCTAGCTTCGACATGGAATGATTAATCTTCATCGGCAAGAAATGTGCCGACTTAGTTAATCGGTCAGTAATCATCCAAATGGAATCATTTCCCTTCACTGTCTTCGGCAAATGTGTTCCGGAATACTCAATGGTTGCATCATACTTAAAGGCTTTTGATGTTCAACCTTTGATTTCTGACAAACCAAATAGGCATAAACAAACTCTGCAACATCTCTCTTCATACCCGGCCACCAAAATAACTTCTGCAAATCATGATACATCTTAGTTGCGCCATGATGAATACTCAATATACTTCGGTGTCCTTCTTCAAGAATACTCTTCTTCAACTCTGGAATATTATGAACACACACACGCTCCCGAAACCTCATCATACCATTTTCATCAATTTGGTACTCTCGTCCGTTACCTTGGTTATTCAAAGTCATTTGATCAGCCAACTTCAAATCTGATTGTTGTCCTAAATGGATCTCTTCCACAATATAATTCGTCAATTTCTGCATACTCAGCTTCACACTCTCAAGCATAGTCTCACACAACAAACTCATATCTCTGCACTGCTCAATCATCTCAAATTCTTTCACCATCATCATCGACATATGCAAAGTCTTTCTACTCATCACCATCAAAATCAAAGTATTTCAACATCTCTAACTATCTCCTCTGCCTCATGTTTAATTCCTTCTAATCAAACAAGTATTTCAACTCTTATGATCGTTGAACACCTCAAGCCTCGATCGAAACAGATAGTGTCTCCGAATCTTTAACACAAAAAACACGACTGCTAACTCTAAGTCATGGGTAGGATAGTTCCTCTCACGAACACATAATTGTCTAGAAGCATAGACAACTACTTGACCATTCTACATCAAAACACCACCAAGACCCATCTTCGAAGCATCATAGTACACTTTAAAATATTCATTTGGATTTGGCAAAATCAATACTAGAGCAGTTGTTAACCTCTTCTTTAACTCAAAAAAACTCTTCTCGCATGTAACATCCCACACATAAGCCTGACTCTTTCGAGTCAAATGAGTCAGAGGTAATGCCAACTTAGAAAAACCCTCTATAAACTTTCGGTAATAACCAGCCAAACCAAGAAAACTTCTAATCTCCATAGCATACTTTAGAGTATCCCACTTTAACACAACATCAATCTTCGAAGGATCCACTAAAATCCCACCACTATAAATCACATGGCCAAGGAAACTCACTTCCTTCAACCAGAACTCACACGTTGACAACTTAGCATAAAGCTTCTTCTCTCTCCACACTTGTAATATAATCCTCAGGTGTCCTTCATGTTCTTCTTCTGACTTTGAGTAAATCAGGATGTCATCAATAAAAACCACAACAAACTTATCCAAATACTCATGAAAAGTTCGATTCATATACTCCATGAATACACCAGGTGCATTGGATACACCAAAAGGTATCACAGTATATTCATAGTGACCATACCTCATCCAGAAAGTTGTCTTCAAAATATCATCTGCTTTAACTCGAATCTGATGATAACCCGACCTCAAATCAATCTTGCAAAAAACACAAGCCCCAACCAACTGATCCATTAAATCATAAATCCTTGGAAGTGGATATTTATTCTTAATAGTCACCTTATTCAATTGTCGATAATAGACACACAACCTCATACTGCCATCCTTTTTCTTAACCAACAACACAAGAGCACCCCATGGAGAAACACTTGGACGAATAAATTTCTTCTCAAGAAGTTCTTCAAGTTGTTTCTTCAACTCACTCAACTCTAAAGTCGGCATCCGATAAGGAGCCATCGACACTGAACTAGTACCTGGTACCAAATCCACAACAAACTCTACTTCACGCTCTAGAGGCAAATCACTAATGTCGTCCGAAAACACGTCAAGAAATTCTCTGAAACAAGTAACTCAACATTCACTTGTTCACGGTCCACTTGTAACGCCGCAAACAAAGCAAACATTTGGCCTTCATCTGCTAGAAGTTCATCCACTTGCTTCGCAGATAGAAACATCATCTCCCCATATTCACCAAACTCTGGAAACTCTACCGTCTTTGCATAATAATTGATATGCACAAAGTTAAATTCTAGCCAGTTCATTCCAAGCACAACATCCATATAGCTTAGAGGTAAACACACCAAATCCATCAAGAAATCCTTACCATAAATGGTCAAAGGACATTGATGTTCGTGCACTTAGAACTATCTCCTTCACAGCTGCATCCAAATTCGTTCGCTTTTATGCGAGCTTTCGAGATTACTTGTAGATACCTGAATATTGGGGCAACGCTTCCCCTATTTTTCCATATTTTCCACCTTCAAAGGAAGGTAGTTCAGGGGAGATATGACTGGGTCTCCCTCAAACAAATGAAATAAGTCTTCAAAGCGTATTCTGAGTCGATCAGAGACTTCAAGGATCGGTACTACCTGGTCGAACCAGTTTCATTTTGTGCTCAGAATTCTTGTAAATTCTAGGGGGTAGACATTGATGATGAAGGGAACGTTTTGTTGGACGAGGAGGGAAAAGAGGTTCCCCGTCTTATGCTGAAGTTACATTTCTCCTGGTCACGTGACCACTTTATGCATGAGACTAAGGAGTACCTGGACATAATGTCTGAGCTAAGTGAGGAGGACCGGACTAGCTATGACATCCTTATAAGCTATGTTTCCCTGATTACCATGACCACACACATAGATGAACAAGGTCAGGCGATCTTGGATAAGGACGGGGGTGCCAAAGTGACCCCTAGATTCATAGTGTAGCGGTAAAAATCGTGAGTGTAAGCTATTGATTAACTTCACTCAAGGTACACAGAGTCGCCACCGCGCTTTTATTTATTTCCAAAAGGAAAAAGGTAAAAGAACAAACAAAAACCTAAGGAGTCTAAAAGCAAAAGCTAAAAGAAACAAACAGAGAACGGGTAAGGGGATTGGTTACAAATCGGGAAGGTTTTACGCACCCGACTCGTCCGTGGTACTCCACGGGAGCCCTTTGAAATATTTATTGCTTTTTGGTTTGAAATTGGTTTGCTTGAAAATGGATTGAAAAGATGAGGAGAAGAATGTTTTTTAATGATTTTGTGTTTGATGAGGTTTTTAATGCCTCATGCCTACGTACCCACAAAGTGCAATGCGAGATCAAAACCTCGTAGTTCGTGGTACAAAATTTGAAAAGAAACAATGAGTTGCATTAATTTTAAAATGTAAAGCTAAGTCGTCATTCTTTAGCGAATAATTCCGCTAGAAAGAATGAATCATATCTAAACATATGAAAAGAAAAGTGCACAAAGGCACAAAAACAATTGAGTGAGTTTTGGATTTTTTAAAGTATGTAAGAAAAGAATTTCGATATATTTACATGGATTAACATTTATTAAGAAAATAAAGTGAAAAGGTTTAAATCGCTTGACCTAAGTCAAGGTTTGATTGCGAAAACATTTGAAGTTTGAAAACAAAGAAGATTTTTGAAATAATGAGAAGTTTTGAAAATTTAAGAATGGGGAGGAGATGAAGGGACTATCCTAATACTTGAATTAAAAGTTAAGAGAAGAAGCGATCAAACCAAATTTGTACATTTCTTCAAGGTAACCGGAATTCCATCTTCAAAGACCAATGTAATAACTTGAGGCCAAAGTTTCCAATCCATCACAACTTGAGCAAGGGGAGAGATCCTAAAATCTAAGTCCATACTCCAATGCTAAGGATAGTAACCATAGTCCGAAATTAAAGTCACAAGTCTTTTAGGTGTTTAATCTTTTATTAGTGTTTTGGTATCCAAATGGACAAAAATAAAAATCACAAGCAACAATATAAACATAAACAATATGATATATGATATAATATGATAAAGCATAATAAAGAGATAAGGAGCGAGAAATTAAAATAAAGAGGATAAGGTGCGAGAGATTAAATTTAAATGGACTATTATATTCACATTATTATAATATTTACATATAAGTGGTATGATGAACTTAATCAAGCACAACCACGGAAAAAATAACAAAATCGAGGCAAACGGATCCAAGTGGATCTTAATCCGAATCGGGACAACTTTAGGTCTATGTTAAGCAATCGCCGAGTAATTTACGAAGTAATTACCCTACAAATGAGGCTGGCCACCACTAATTAAAGTGGAAAATATTCGTGCTAATACATGTTAGAGAAACGATATTATGGATCGTTCTCCGAAAACATGCCACACTAAAAGAAAAAGAACGGTCTAATCTTAATCGAGATTTTCGTTGAATTTATCGAAAGCAACCTATCACGATCTCAAAGTATGGAGAATGATCCGAATGATCATTCATCCATAGATTTGAAATAATGAAGATTAAACCTATTCGAAATTCAACAATCACAGATCGGAGATTGTTATCGACCAAAAATAAAAGATGAAGAAAGAAAAAAAAATGGATCTAAAAGTAGATCCATAAAAGAATTAAAATATTTTTTAAATCATTTTTCTAAAAATCTTTTCCTAAAATCTTTTCTAAAATGTTTCTAAATATTTTTCTAAAATCTTCCTAAAACACTTTTTTCTAATTTTTATATCAAAAGAACAATTGAAACAAATTTTAAAGTATGAAGCTAATAAATGATAAAAAAAAATTTAACAAAATGGAGATGGAAGACCCGCGGGTAGGAGGTGGATCAGCAAACTGGATGGCCTTAGGCCCAAACATCCACATATATCAGTTTTTTATTAAAATTAAATAAAATCAAAGTATAAAAAATGAAAAAAAGAAAACAGAAGCAAATATTCCTCATCTTCTTCACGAAAAAAATAAACAGGGCATGCTATCTCTTCTTCTCACCTTCAAGAATTAAATCACACAAAATTTGCTAATCACTTTTCTCTTTCGCGAATTTCGACTCTCTCCCTCTTCCTCTCTTTCGAATTTCTCTTCTTCTTCTTGATACACACGCGATGCACTCTTATTCTTTCTCAGTTTCGAATCAAAGAAAGGGGAGATTAGAGAGATTTAGGATGAAGTTGATTTAGGGATTTGAAGAAGTTAATGGAAGAAATTGACACCGAGGTTGAAGGTTGGAAGGAAATTATAATTTGAATCTCAGAATTGATTTTGGCAGGGGTTTCAGAGGCTAGAGAGCTTGAGGATTGAAGGAGTGAAGGGTTTAATTTATAGAATGAGGGAGCTGAAATTGTGATGTCGTTTTGAAGATTCCGATGTGTTTTGATGCTGAGTTTTGCGTTCTAATTGTTGCTGTGTGCGTTTTGTGCAGATGGCTGGGTTGTTGAGCTGACGGTGGAAGGCGTTGGCTTGGGCTTGCAGATTGGTAACGTGCGGAATGACGTGAAGCTAGAAAAGCCGTGCGGCTGATGGTATGGGCCTGCGGGAGAAATTGATTTTTGGCCGATGGAAGCTGGGAGTTTGGTGTTGGCCCTTTTTTATTGTTTTCGGCTGGCTGGGAAGCGCTATGAGGCTTGGCCTGAAGGCGTGGGATGTTATGTAGCTTGCTGTTGTTAGGCTGATGGGAAAAGGCTTGGATTTGTCACATGTTGTTGGAAAGGCTGGTACGCGTAGGCTTGCAAGCAAGTAGCTGATGGCGGCTGAAGCTGTGCTTTGGCTTGTACGGAATTTCAATGAGGCTTGAAAGAAGCTGTGTTGTGTTGAAGGCTTTGTCTTTCGTTTTTTTGAGTATGGGCAAGGCTGAGTGTGAAGTGGCTTGATGCTGAGGGAAAGCTGAAGTCAAGTGATGAAAAGTTGGCGTGTTGTGATGTGTTTATGGGCTATAACATCACTTCTTTGGTTAGCTAGAAAAAGTATAATACCCATGTGACTGTTCTTGCACACATAACTTTTTCCTTTTTTTTATGAACTTTATGATACCAAATGACTATGATATTTTATTAAAGAAAATGATGAATTGAATTTTAAATGGGCTAAAGGAAAATTATGGGCTTAAATCTATTTGTTTTTTGAAGTTTTATAAAAAATGGATAATCAAAATATAAGAAAATGATTTATGGATATTTGGTAAATGTAAAAAGAATAATAATGAAAAAAAATGGATATATGAATTTAATTGGACGAAAGTGAATAAAAGAGGAATTGACAAGATGGATAGAAAAATAACGGCAATTGGAATGAAAAATTGAAATAATCGGAAATCGAAAAATGATTAATGGACTAAATTTGGAAGAAAGAAATGAATTTGGAATAATGGAAATGATTATTGAAAGGGAATATGGATGAAGTTTTGATTTTAAGCCCACAACAAATCCTGATTTTTTCACAAGCCAACTGATGAAAACAACCATTACTAAACCACTGATCAATTTGCCAATTCAACCACAGCCACTGAAATCGTCTGAAAACTTCCTTGATTATTTGAATACGTGCTGAGGAAAATAAATCCACAGACGAATCAATAATGCACTGATGAACTGATGCATATTCAAACCAAACCTCGCACAAAACACTGTCTGATAACTGATGACTTTCACACTCAACACCAACTTGAACTTTGAAAACGCATCGTCTGAGGAATAAACCAATGGCACACACAACTTGCAGTCGAAACAATTTATTTGATAGTTTGACCAAATTTAGGTCAAGCATCTATCTGAAATCGAATTGTGACTGAATAAACGCATCTGAATTGAAATCACTGTCTTATCTTTGGAAACCTGCAACACAGAGAAGAAGAAGAAACAAACTGCCACATATTTTTTTGTATTTTGGTTAGAAGTCAGTAAATATAAACAAATATAAAGAAGTAAAAACAATGGTGATCCCCTGCGAAGCATAGACCCTACATCTGAGGAGAAACTCGAAAGTCAGTGCGATCTTGTTTGTATGCAAAATGCAGATGAAATGCGAAGAAACCTTAGGGAAAAAATTAGGGTGTTACAGCTGCCCCTATTTAAGTTTCTTCAATCCGGAGATATGAAGATTGACATCTTCGTCTCTACAAGATGGGAGAGACTTAAATACAGAAAACCCAATTTTTGTCCTAAGAGAACAAAACATGATATGAATATGATATGCAAACCCAAGATCTCTGTGGGGAAAATATGACCACCGGAGGAAAACAAAAACTTGGGGACACATAAGAAAATCCCGCTGGGGAAACAGCAACAGACAACCAAAGAGTTACCAGGAAAATAAATCACTGGATAGCTGACTCCACTTGGGAAAAGATATGATATAATCAAGATACAGATTCAACCAGGGAATGTAAACCCCCTGCCAGGAATTAATAATCAAACAAAATATTCGAATCCAAGAATGGAGGGATACTGAGTTGGAAAAGAAATCATCAACTATCTGTTTTACTGGGTAGGAAATATAAAGGACTCGACTATCATTTTACTGGATAGGAGCAAAATACAGAGGGATAACCTCCACTACCTTTTTACTGGGCAGAAAAATTCTCAACTACCTGATTTACTGGGTAGAAAATACAAAGGACTCGACTATCGATTTACTGGATAGGAGCATGATCAACTACCTGATTTACTGGGCAGGAGTACAAGTAAAAGAACTTGATCAAATTTGGTAATATTACCCACTATCGATTAACGGATAGCTTAATGTAAACACCCCAAATTTGCCCTCACCCATTCACACCATGGCTTGTGATCATTTCATATGCATAAATCCAATCATACCATCTCATACCACATTTTTGATTCACTGCATTGATCCTAAGTCATCTGCATCTAGGGTTTGTGATCTGAGCAACCCAAGAGCTTCTTGAGCCACTCCAAAGGCCATCAATCACTTCAAAGGGGTCCATGTATGTTCAAGTATCATATTATATCCTCTCAAAGTCAAGAATGTCAAAAATCACAAGAACTGAGATTGGCATGGAAGCAGAGTCAGGTTTGACTGCACAGATGACCTAGAATTAGGGTTTTGGTTTCAGAGGCCACAACTCCAAATTTTTTGGTCATTCTTGTTTCTATTGGTCTCTATATGGTATAGGGAGTATGCATATCAATTTTCATGAAGAAATTCCATGGGGAAGTCATCTGATCAAGAGTTGACTTTTCAAGCAAGTCAATGCAAAATCAGGGCATCTGAGGCCCCCAATGACCCAACCAAAGGGTGTTCTTCATCATTTTGATTGTATATGATCTTTATTTGATCATAGAAGAAGTTGGAAGTTCACAAAATTGAAGAATTTCAAGTCTTTTGCAAAGTTGACTTTTTGGGAAAGTTGACTTTTTAATGAAATTGCCATTTTAGGAAACTTTTTCAACCTTTACTTTTTGATTCAAAAATGTTTCAAATGGAAAAACTTTGGTCATGAAAGTTGTAGAATGGATCATTCCCTTTTCAAAAAGTACAAGAACATGACCTAATTCATTTTGGATCAAAAGTTATGGATTGTCAAAGTTGGCTAAAATCACAAAATTTGAAGTTTTCTACCAAAGAGGCATTTTGCAAAATGGCTTGATCAAGTGTTCTAAAGACCTCAAAAGTGTACAATTTCTTCACAACATGACTACTTGACCTCTAAAAATCAGAATTGACCCAAGAATCATCTCATTTCATGCCTTGAACTTCAAGAAATCACAAAGGTGCCAAACTTTATGGAATTTGCAAAACACTACACAAACCATAAACCATTTGCTGAATCATCTCATAAATAATTCCATGGACCTCCTTAAACTCAGCTGAGCAAAAGCAAGCCAAGAAGCAAGTGGTACCATAGCCCATACCTCAAGTACACATCAAGTTGACATTTTGGCCAAAGACCCATACCAATCACCATAGGCCACCAACAACTTTCTGACCTATCCCCTTTTGATACATGGACCAAAGCCAGCATAACACACCACACATTGCAAGCTGAAACACACCCAAGCCTTGGTTTTCAAGTTTATGCTCCATTTGCAAAAGCTTTCAAAACTGATTGCACAAGACTCAAACACAAAAAACAAACTTCACAAATCAACTCAACATACTCCACTGGTCACAAAGCACCCATCACCATTGCCTAAAACTCCCAGAATCACAAACACGATTTCCACCCCACCTTGAGCAGAACCTCTGTGATCTTCCAAACCAGCCACCACAAACTTCTTCTAAGCATCAAGACTTCATCAGGGGCCTAAGAGGAGTGGTTTGCACAAAGGGAGAGGGTCAGAAAGTTGCAAACTGAGAAAGCTCAAAGCTCAGGTATATCAAGAACTTTTTTTCCAGAAATGAGTTTTTAAGTTTCTAATTTGTTCCTCATGCTTTGCTGATCACTCTGATGTTCTTAGTTTTGAAAATGGTGGAGAAATGAGCATTTAATCTTGTTCTGAAACTTTTCTGACCTAAACATGTTTGGCTTCGATTCGCATGATTAATGAATGAAAAATGGATTTTGTTTGGGGGTTTTGGTTTAGTTTCGAATGGGGATGATTTCTGGGTGATTAGTTTTCATTTTCATGGTGTTTTGAAGGATTTAGAAGTTTTCAGGTGGGAGTCCCACCGGAGAAGACGACCGGAAGTCTTCTTCGGCCACCTGAATCTGTTTAGCCCTAATCCCTGTAATTAATGCAAGTTTGAATTTGGTACGTTGGATGGGCTGACTTAGTCAACTCCCACGCGTGCTCAATGGCCAGGATGCCCTCACTTAACCCTAATCCACGTCATTATCCATTTAATTAGGTTTTATAATTTAATCTGGCCAGTTTGAATCTCCACCCTTAGATCTGGCGCCAGTCAACGCGCGCGTTCCCTGTTCAAACCTCAGCCTCAGGATCAGCATACTTCCCATTTAAATCAATTTTATTTTTATTTTAATTCATTTGTTTTGCTCATTTATTTAAAAATAGTAAAAATCATTTAAAAATTCTGAAAATTTTTATACAACCTTTTATTAATTTTCAGAAACCAAAAACATTTTTATTTTTATTTTCTGCATTAAAAAATATTTTTAAATCATTTAAAAGATTATTTTTAATTAATTAATGAGAATTAATTAATTAAAAATACTTTTAGGTATTTAAAAATCACCAAAAAATTCATGAAACCTTTAAAATCATTTAGAAACATTGTCCAACTCTCAAACCAAATTTCTTTTTTGATCTTGATGTCTTTTGACAATTTTACATGGAATTAATTTCATTTCAAGGCATTATTTTGATCCTAACTTTAAAAATTCATTTCTGCCTAGTCTTTGAGTGTTGGACTTTGATTCTTTTTGCATTGCATCTTGCATATCATGTAGTTTATAGGATTAAATTGGCATGATTTGATCTTGCATTTTCAATTTGTTTGGCATTTTTCTTGGCAAGGTACCTTAAAACCCTAGCAATCTTAAGAAATTCATAACCCTAATTAGGTTAAGAGTTAGAACCCCTCCTTTGGGCAGTGAGTTTGTATAGGTTTAGGGTTCCCTAGGATGCATTTTCAATTTTTTATCTTGATGTTTGCCTCTGGTTTTGGTTTTTGTTTGATGCATTGATCATAAACCCTAATTTGGGGCTTCCTTTTGCATTCATCTTGCATTTGTTTGCATACCATGACTTGCCATGACATTTTATGCATTCATTTGATTCATTAGACATCTTAAGACATATTAGAATCATGTTTGACCATTGCATCTTGCATTTGCCATGTTGTATGCCATTTGCATTTCATAACTTTTCATGTATATCCATGGTTCTAAGCATGCTTCTCCTGCATCCATATGTCCATATGATCATCCCCATGCCATGTTTCATGTTTGCATCATATCATAGCATCATTAACACCATGTGTATGCTTCTGGTTTTGATTAGCATCATGTCACTTCATCTCATCTTGCATTGCATTGCATTCCTTTCATTAACTTTTCAGGTGGTAAGTAACTTTGAGAAGTGAATTTGCCTTCACTTCTCACATTTTCTTTTCATCTCTCTTATGCATCATTGCTGCATTTTATCTTGTGTTTGAGACTGGGCTTGCTCTTTCTTCTTCTTCTTACCTTCTTTCCTCAAGTGACTTGACTTCTTGAATGAAGCAAGTTACTTTTGCTTCTCTCTGCTCCTTTCATCTGCTTCCTGGTGGTTCCTCTGAAGATTTCTCTTGTAAACCCCACAAACCTTAGGGACAACCAAGCATGACAATGATTAGGGTTTTGATTAGTCCCCCATTTAGATTTTACCTTTGTGTCTCATTGAGTCTTCTCTTCTCACCTCATAATCAGGGACTAAACCCTAAAGGCTTTAAGGCTTTGTGATTAAGCTTATGCCTGCATCCTTCTATTAGGATGGAGTGTATAACTTTAATCCTAAGTGTTAAACCCTTAATGTGTTTAAATCCTTTAATCAATCCATTTAACAATCACTAAGACATCAAGCTTGTAACTTGGGCCTTGCATTAGGGTTCTAATTCTTCCTTAATTGGTTAAGAAGGACTAACCCTAGTGTTAATGGACAAGTCCCCCTCAAGTTGTCTTACAAACCCTAAAACTCACTTCTTCATCTTATCATTAACTAAAATCCACTTAATAAAGGCTTTGTTTTCTCATGAGTTTAATCCCTAATCATGGATTAAGTTGAGGAGTTTTCCTCAGCTTAAACATTCTCATCTATTATCCTTCTATTAGGATGGTGTTATGAGTCTGTTTAATCCCTGATTATGGCTTAACCTCATTACTTAACACTAAACAAAAACCACAAAAACATCTAAATAATCACAAGTAGGTTAATGACCTTAATCCTACATCAGGGTGATTAAGTGTGAGAGGCTGACTTCACACTTAAGGTACTCTCATTACCCCTAATCAGAGGGAAGATGTGATGAGTTTACTAAATCCATTGGTTTAGGCTTAAGCTCATTAATCTATGGCAAACTTCCAAAAGCAATAAAAGACTGAAAATACAAAAACAAACAATAATCGTCTCCTCCGGGATTCTTTTCTCATCCCATTCACTCATAACCAAGAACTTGCTTCTTCCGTCTAATGCAAGACAGTTAGCACCTGAGCCAGACAGGTCATACACTTGAGCATAGATAAGTAAGCAGTTCACAAGTCAATTTATCTTTCAGTCTCTTTGGGTTGAACTACGGTGTTCTGACTTCCTCATTGCACGAGAGAATACGTAGGCATAACTTAACAGTTATCGAACAAAAGTCTCTGTATATTCCCCCTCTTTCTAGCCTTATTCTTTTAGCCTCATTATCTTGAGCACTTCATTCATTTCTTACACTGACACTTTACTTATACACTTCACTTCTCTTACACTGACACATGTACATCCTTTTCCAGCTCTTTCATACACAAATTGCACTGACACTACCCCTTTAAAACACAAATCTTTTAAGCGTGGATCCCGTCGAGTACGGCGGACAATCTGGGTGCTAATACCTTCCCAGGTTGTAACCAACCCCCTTTCTCAGTCTCTCTGGTTCGCAACCGTCTTATCCATATCTTTCCAGGTTTATGCAGCATTACCTTTCCCTCGGGATAAAAATGCCTAGCTGGCGACTCTTTTCTTTTCTTTTTGGGTTCACTCCTGTGTGTTCTCATTTTCTCTTTCGCCGACCGTTCGCGTCTGTACCTTTATCTGGGCCATTCCCATTTATCGGGAGCGACAGCTTGGCGACTCTGCTGGGGACCCTTATACTGCAACCAGGGCTTCTGGTTCTTTTTGTGGGTTCCTCCTAGCGCTTGTTTGATTTGTGTTTACTGGGGTGTTATGTGCTATTTATGTTTGTATATTTGTTTTATTTATTGCTTTATGTACAGTTGTTTTATTGCTTTCTTTATAGCTTTATATACATCATACTGTCATACTGTGTTTGGCTGGATCTGGTTTTGTCTTGGTGGGTGGGGTTCTATTGAGAGTTTAAGGTCCTATACCTGGGACCTGAGTGACACCTAGGCTAGAGTGGTTCATGTTCTTTCCCATTCCATTTCGGTCTGGTGCGGGAATATGAAACACGGTTCAGATATGGGTTTCTTCTTGAGAACTCTGTGCTACAGATTTCCTGTAGTGCTAGGGCTATCTGGGAAGCCTGCTAAGTCTGGATGACCTTTAGTATTGACCTTCAGAAACTGAGGTGAATTAGAGGAGGATCTTTTATGGTTATTGTAAACGCTGTACCTCCGGGTTAGAAGTGTTTACACTTTTCATAACTGATCCAAGTCTGAGGATCCTTGTTTTAGAACACCACCTGTAAGGGGGTTGGGCTGTTTACAGGTTTGCAGGTACCCTTGACCTCAACATACCCTGATACTTTGTTTTGATTAAGAGTACTCCATTTTGGAACAGTTCTTGTGATTTTTAACCCCGGATATGTGACTCTTTATTTGAGTCCCCCACCTTGGTTACTGGACTTATGAACCTCCATCTGGATTTCTTGAACATACATGGACTTATACCAAGGCAGTAATCAGATCCAGCTTGATCACAAACCCTTGCATATCATTTGCATACATCATCATTGCATCATTTAACATTTGCTTATTTGTTTTTCAGGGTATCCATACTGTATTTTGGCTTGGTTTTGACCCCTTCATCTGCATAGGCCTATCTTCACCAGTATCTGCTTCAGCTACTCCTCATCAGCTACCTGCTTCAGTCACCTGCATCACCAGTCTCAGCCTGTCAGTGGCCCATCTTCTAGTATCAGTCATCATCATCAGCATCTGTTCTTCAGCAACATGGCACCTAAGAAGAGCAACATCTCCTATCATTTCTTTGAGCCTGAGCTAGCTGGCATCAGGAAGGTCCAGGCCCTGATTACTCCAGACCATATACCACTATTCAGAGAACATTATGGAGGAATCCTTGATGTGGTTATGGATTTGGACCCTTCACAGAGGAGCTTGATTCATACTTGCCTGCAGTTCTATGATCCCCCTCTGAGGTGCTTCACCTTCCAGAATTTTCAGTTGGGACCCTTGTTGGAAGAGTATTCATCACTGATTGGTGTACCTATCAGGGGTGGTATCCCCTTCAACCCTGAGATGGCTTTCCCTAGTAATGAAGAGGTGGCAAAAGCATTGCATCTGGAACCAGTTCTGATTGGGCAGAACATGACAGCCAAGGCTGGAATCTCTGGCCTACACTTGGATTTCTTGACCTCTCAGGCTATTTTGAAGGCCTCCTTGGGGGAGTGGAAGGCAGTCTGTGCATTATTAGCCCTAAGCATATATGGAGTTATATTGTTTGCAGATGAGCCTAAGTTTATTAGCAAGAATGCAATCCATCTTTTCATTCTGAGGAACCCAGTGCCCACCTTACTGGGAGATTTCTACTACTCTTTCACCAAAGGAATGAAAAGCAAAGGGGAAGATTGGTGAGATGCTGTGCTCCCCTGTTCCATACCTGGCTGCTCAAACATTTGCCAAAGACTGATGCATTCTTGAACCCTCACCAGCAGAAGAATTGGGCTAGGAGGCTTGTTGCTTTAACCTCAGATGATATCAGGTGGTGCACTCAGAGCATCAAAGGCAGGGACATCATTACTAGTTGTGGGCAATTTCCCAATGTACCTCTGATAGGGGTGAAGGGTTGCATCAACTACAACCCTCTGCTGTTCAAAAGACAACTAGGCTATGCATTGGTCCACCCTCCTAGAGTACAGGATCTAGCTGAGACCCTTTATTGTGAGATCAAGCCTAATCTGGCTATTGTCAGGCAAGCATCCTGGGCTTGGGACAATGTCCAGACCAAAGGAATGGCCATTCTTGGGAGATGCAACAATGTGGCCTCAGATCAGTATTATGAGTGGTCTCATGCCAGGGCTCAAATTTCTGGGATGCCCTTCACCATTGAGGATGCACCTGGACCATCCACAGCACCACCTCCAGCAACTGTCAGCCTGGAGGAATTTGAGAAGCTAAAAGAGAGGAATGAGAATTTGTCTGAAGCCTTGAAGAGAACCCTCTGGGAGAGGAGTGATGGTCGTCTGGACATTGAAAGGTTAGAAAAGCTCAAGGTGGAGCATCTAGCCAGGATTGAAAATTCAGAGGACTACATCAAGAAGTCAAGGGCTGGGGAACAGATTTTGAAGAATGCCTGTAAAGAGGCCCAGTTCCAGAAGGCCAGGACTGACCTCTATCTGAAGGAAAGCCAAGCTAGGTGGGTCAGGATCACTGAAGCTCGCACTCAGGAGGATAAAAGAACCCAGGACAAGATTGAGCAGTTGGAGGCTAATGCAAAGGAGCAACAGGAAGCCTTGCTAGCAGCCCAGAAAGAGATCTCAGAGTTGAAGATTAGGGCTGGTGTGAAGAGGTCAAAGGACCAGAGCAGGCTCAAGAAGCTAACCACTGCTATCACCACCAGGAATCTTCTCATCAGGAACCTCACGGAGCATCCAGCTAATCCTGTGACTGAGGCACTTTTGAAGGAAGTCCAGGAGGATGAGTTCGGTCTTGGTGTCTGACTTTTGCTTGTTGTGGTTTTCATTTCATGTACTTTTCTTTTATGTTGTATTTATTGACCTCTCAGAGGGCATGTATTGTAAAGAACAAACTATGTATGATTCTCCATGTGTAATATATTCATTAGTTTGTTTCATCTGAGTTCTTTTTCTCTCAAGCAACATCAAAGCATCTTCCTCAAGGGTCTGGAAAGGTCAAAACCAAATGTCAAGCCGGATACCTTGGAAACAAATAAGCATACTGCATTGCATACTAACTTTTGTTTTGTTTTGTAGGTTTTTGTTTTGTTTATTACTAACTCTGTTGTGATTCAGGAACTATTGCTCGACGTCGGGTGTTCCCACTCAACCGTCCACACAGATATCCCACTCGCAACAACCTTCCGGGCATACAAATGGACCAAGTACAGCAGGACCTTACAGAGGTCAGGAATCAAATGACCAATGAGAGACTGGAGATGAGAAATCAGATGACCCAGTTTATGGAGGTGATGAATGGATTGGCACAGAGCCAAGAGAGATTAAGGGCACTAGTAGAAAGGCAGACCCAGGAGGAACCCCATCTAGGGACTGGGGGAACAAGCAACAATGAGAGGGTTAAGCCTCATGTTAATCCTCCAGTGTATGGGCCTCACCTTCATCCAGAGATCAACATCCCTGTTAATGTGCAAGGGAATGCCACTGCAGGCAGGGTACTACAGGAAGACCCCCAGGAAGATCAGTTCACAGTGATGGGAGCTGGGGATGAAGCCTATGACAGAAGGCTAGATGAAATTGCTGAAAAATTGAGATCCTTGGAGTCCCAAAATTCCTTGGGCTTTGATGTTATGGACATGGGTCTAGTGGACGGGGTCAGGATTCCCCACAAGTTTAAACCTCCGTGCTTTGAGAAGTACAACGGAACTTCCTGTCCCCGAACCCATTTACAATCCTTTCTGGGAAGGCTGAAGGCATATACCATGGATGAAAAGCTATGGATGTTTTATTTTGAAGATAGCTTAACAGGAGCTTCAAGGGAATGGTACTCTCACTTGACTAGAGCAACCATCAGATGCTGGAAGGACCTGGCTGAGGCCTTTATCAGACAATACCAGTACAACTTGGATATGGCTCCCAACAGGACCCTCCTTATGGGAATGTCTCAATCATCCAGGGAAAGCTTCCGGGAATACGCCCAGAGGTGGAGGCAGCTTGCTGCTGCTGTCCAGCCACCCATGTCAGAGAGGGAAATGGCTGATATGTTTATGAACACCCTCCAAGGGACATACATTGACAGGCTAGCTGCCTTTTCTTCCACTAGCTTTGCTGACGTGGTCATAGCCGGGGAAAGAATTGAGAGCCTATTAAAGATGGGCAAGATTTCTGACAATGGTGCGAGCTCGTCCAGCAACCCCAGAAAACCTTTTGTAGGTCCAAGAAGAACTGGTGAGACCAATGCTATTCAGGCCAGCAGGGGCAGACCACAATATGTTCATAGGTCGGTGGCAGCAGTCACCATTCCCTCTCCACTTCCTCAGCAACCAGTATATCAACCACAACAACAAACCCATTACCAGCAACAAACTCAGTACCCTCCTCAGAGAAACTACAACAACAACAACAACAGTCAGCAAAGACCATTCCAACAGAGACCATCTCAGGCCAATAGGGTGATTGATCCAATCCCTATGCCCTATGCCGCTTTACTGCCACAGCTCCTGAAGCTCAACCTGGTTGAGTTAAGGACGTTGGCACCACCAGATCCTTCCAGTTTACCAAGAAATTACGACGCCAACGCCAGATGCGCTTTTCATTCTAATGCGCCTGGCCACAGTACAGAGAAGTGCAGAGCTTTACAGATGAAAGTACAAGACTTGGTAGATTCTAAAGCTTTAAACTTTGCACCCCCGCCAAATGTTAACAAGAACCCTATGCCCAACCATGGAGGGCCCAGAATCAATGTTATTGAGGAAGATATGCCGTCTTTCTTAATAACCAGTGTTGGGCAGATCCGGACACCCCTGGTAGAGATTAAAGCTCAACTCCTTGAATGCCAGATATTCCCTGGGTGTGAACTTGGGTGCGGTTATTGCAACATTTCGGTGAATGGATGTGATAACTTGAGAAGCGACATAGACAGTCTTATTCAGAATGGTCTACTTCAAATTACAACATCAATACCTTCAAATCCAGCAAACTCTCTGGCAACAGTTCCTGGGTCTCCTACAACTACAATTATTCCAAACAATTCTTCAGTTTCATCAACAAATGCTTCAAATATCACTTCAACAAGCCAGATACCAACAAACATTACTTCTACAACATCAGCACCCCTCTATTCAGAATCTTCTCCTACAACACCAGCAAATATCTCAGCAGTCACTATTTATTATGATCCGTCAAGTATTCCTCCGAACAATAATTTTCAACAACAAACAGTGGCATCTCCTGCCAGGTCACCGGTTACCGTCTACTACGATCCACACACTATTTCAACACCCTCCTCTGCTGCAGTCAGCCCGGTTACCATCACGGTACCTGGGCCCGTTCCATATGAAAGCAGTAATGCCATCCCTTGGCATTACGGCTCAGATCTATACTGCGAAGGACAGAAAATCACTCTTGAATCATCAACTTCTTCACCACAAATAGACAATGTGGGGGGAGGCGGAGGCTTCACTCGAAGCGGACGTCTTTTTGCCCCACAAATTCCAAGACCCATTGCTGAAGCAGAAGCTGCTGCCAAGGCAAAAGGGAAGAGCATGGTGCAAGAAGAACAAGTTGCTAAAGAAGCTTCAAAGACCCCTTTTGATCAAGAGGTTGATGAATTCATGAGAATCATCAAGAAAAGTGATTACAAGATAGTGGACCAGCTTCACCAGACACCTTCCAAGATCTCCATTTTGTCATTACTAATGTGCTCCGAGGCTCATCGGAACGCACTATTAAAAGTCTTGCACGCAGCTTATGTGCCAGAGGAGATTACCGTCAATCAGTTAGAGGCTATGGTTGGAAATGTTAACGCTAGTAATGGACTAGGATTTACCAACACTGATTTGACTACGGAAGGCCGCAATCACAACAAGGCTTTGCACATTACCTTGGAGTGTAAGGGTGCAGTTCTTTCTCATGTATTGGTGGACACAGGGTCATCCCTCAATGTCCTACCTAAGAAAGCCCTTGTGAAGCTAGAGTATGAAGGATTGGCATTACGTCCCAGCAACTTGGTAGTGAGAGCCTTTGACGGTTCTAAGAGATCAGTTCTGGGAGAAATTGAGTTGCCTATAACGATTGGCCCACAGACTTTCAAAACGACCTTCTTCGTGATGGATATACAGCCTGCCTACAGCTGTCTATTGGGTAGGCCATGGATACACGCCGCTGGCGCCGTGACCTCAACCCTTCACCAGAAGTTAAAATTCGAGTGGGAGGGCCAAGTCGTTACTATTTGTGGAGAGGAAGATATTTTTGTTAGCCATCTGGCTACATACAAATACATTGAGATGGATGGGGAGATCCATGAAACCATGAGTCAGGGATTTGAAGCCCTAAACATTAACGAAGCATCTGCTGTACTTGGGACTTCCATGACATCCTACCAGCAAGCCAGGAAGGTTGTTGAAGAGGGGAATGCTCAAGGCTGGGGTAAGCTGTTGCCTGTGGAGAAGAAAGAGGACAGATTTAGGTTGGGTTACAAACCAACTCAACAAGATCAAGCAGAGGCTGCTAAGAAGCCCAGTTTTGTTAGTGGGGGGATGCTCACCCCCGATGCAGTAAACAACTTGGAAGATGAGTCGGAAGATGAGCGCAACCTGGAGAGCTGGATACGTCCAAGGATCCCGGGGAGCCGTATCTCAAACTGGTCTTCCCAGGAAATTATAAGGGTTACTCCTGCAGAGTAATTATTATTTCCTGTATATTTTAAGCATGCATCAAGTCTTGCATCTTGCCCAAGATGACAAGACTCATTTTGTAATTGGGCCATCTGTAATTTTGTGCAAACAGATAAATTATTGATAATCAGACATCTTTTGCAAATGAGTCTTTTTCTTTTCCGCTCACTGTTTTTTTCATTTTTCTTTTTGTACAAAAATAAAATGGCAATGTTTTCAAAATGATAACTTCATTTCACTTTTTCTAAACAAGATTAAAATCAATCACTAAAATGAACGAACTGAACCCTTGCAGAGAGTGCCTTTCAGACCGCACCGACAACAGCACGGCTATGACTTCGTATGACTTTGACAATCCAATCAATCAAGCTGATGAAGGGGTTGAAGAAGATTTTGAGCTTCCTGAAGAGCTAGCCAGGTTGTTAAGGCAAGAGGAGAAGGTTATTACTCCTCATCAGGAGGAGATTGAAACAGTTAACCTTGGTACAGATGAAGACGTGAAAGAAGTTAAGATCGGGGACTGCCTACAAAACTCAGTGAAAGAACAGTTGATTGATCTGCTTCGGGAGTATGCGGATGTGTTTGCTTGGTCTTACCAGGATATGCCAGGGTTGGACACCGATATCGTCATGCACAAGCTGCCATTGAAAGAAGACTGCCCGCCAATAAAACAGAAGCTGCGCCGTACTCGCCCAGATATGGCAATGAAGATAAAGGAAGAGGTGCAAAAGCAGTGGGACGCCGGTTTCCTTGCTGTGACTAGCTATCCGCCGTGGGTTGCTAATATTGTACCTGTTCCAAAGAAAGACGGCAAGGTAAGGATGTGTGTTGACTACCGGGATCTGAACAGAGCCAGCCCGAAAGATGATTTCCCATTACCTCACATTGATGTATTGGTTGATAATACGGCTCAGTTCTCGGTATTCTCCTTCATGGACGGATTTTCAGGATACAATCAGATCAAGATGTCACCTGAAGACATGGAGAAGACAACCTTCATCACACCCTGGGGCACGTTCTGTTACAAGGTGATGCCATTCGGATTGAAGAATGCTGGTGCAACATATCAACGGGCTATGGTAACATTATTCCACGATATGATCCATAAAGAAATCGAGTGTTATGTGGATGACATGATTGCCAAGTCCCTTACAGAAGAAGACCACCTGGTAAATCTGTTGAAGCTATTCAAGCGTCTGAGGAAGTACCAACTGAAGCTGAACCCCAACAAGTGCACATTCGGGGTGCGATCTGGTAAGCTGCTGGGCTTTATTGTAAGCGAGAAAGGGATTGAGGTTGACCCTGATAAAGTCAAAGCCATTCAAGAAATGCCTGCACCGAAAACTAAGAAAGAAGTTCGAGTGTTTCTAGGTAGATTGAACTACATTTCCAGGTTCATATCTCACCTTACAGCAACCTGTGAACCATTGTTCAAGCTGTTAAGAAAGGAACAGACGGTCAGGTGGAATGAAGACTGCCAGAGGGCTTTTGACAAAATCAAAGAATACCTGCAAGAACCTCCAATCCTTATGCCTCCAGTTGAAGGAAGACCTCTGATAATGTACTTGACAGTATTAGAAGAGTCAATGGGGTGTGTGCTGGGCCAGCATGACGAGTCTGGTCGAAAAGAGTATGCAATTTACTACCTGAGCAAAAAGTTTACCGACTGTGAACAACGTTATTCATTGCTCGAGAAAACTTGCTGTGCTTTAGCGTGGGCTGCTCGCCGACTGAGACAGTATATGTTGACCCACACCACTTTGTTGATATCCAGAATGGACCCAGTTAAGTACATTTTTGAGAAGCCAGCTCTTACCGGACGGGTTGCAAGATGGCAAATGATCCTCACAGAATATGACATCCAGTACACATCTCAGAAAGCCATCAAGGGCAGTGTATTGTCGGATTATCTTGCTGAGCAACCTATTGATGATTACCAGCCTATGAGATTTGACTTCCCTGATGAAGACATCATGTTCATAAAAGCGAAAGATCATGAAGAGCCTGTTCACACTGAAGGGCCTGACCCGGAAGAAGAATGGACTATGATGTTTGATGGGGCTGTTAATATGAATGGTCGTGGTGTTGGTGCAGTACTCATTACACCTAAGGGAGTTCACCTGCCTTTCTCGGCAAAGCTCACCTTTAACTGCACTAACAACGAAGCTGAATACGAAGCTTGCATTATGGGTCTTGAGGAAGCCGTTGACCTCAGGATCAAGACTTTGACTGTATTCGGAGATTCAGCTCTGGTAGTTAATCAAACCAACGGCAAATGGTACACACACCAGGATCATCTGATACCTTACAGGGATTATACAAGAAGGTTATTGACTTTCTTCACAACGGTCAAGCTTGAGTATATCCCTCGGGACGAGAATCAGTTTGCAGATGCTCTGGCTACCATTTCATCTATGATCAAAGTTCAAGCTGCCAACTTTGTGCCTCGGATTTCAGTGTCCAGACTCGACAGACCAACATATGTATTTGCAGCAGACGCCGTAAAAGATGATAAACCTTGGTTCCATGACATTAAGTGCTTCTTGGAGGATCAAACATACCCACCTGGGGCATCTTCCAATGATAAGAAGACTCTGAGAAGGCTTGCTGGTAGTTTCTTTCTGAACACTGATGGTTCCCTGTACAAGAGAAACTTTGATATGGTACTCCTCAGATGCGTTGATAGAACAGAAGCAGACTTGTTGATGCACGAAGTGCACGAAGGATCCTTTGGTACCCATGCAGGAGGGCATGCAATGGCCAAGAAATTGCTAAGATCAAGTTATTACTGGATCACAATGGATGCCGACTGTTGTGCCTATGCCAGAAAATGCCATAAATGCCAGATCTATGCGGATAAGGTGCATGTGCCTCCCAATCCTTTGAATGTGATGTCTTCACCCTGGCCCTTTGCTATGTGGGGCATTGACATGATTGGCAAGATTGAGCCGACTGCTTCGAATGGCCATAGATTCATCCTGGTTGCCATTGACTATTTCACCAAGTGGGTCGAGGCAGCTTCCTACGCCAACGTTACAAGGCAAGTGGTAGCCAGATTTCTGAAGAGAGATATCGTCTGTCGATACGGAGTTCCCGAGCGAATCATTACTGATAATGGTTCCAACTTAAACAACAAAATGATGGCAGAGCTATGCCGGGACTTCAAGATTCAACACCACAATTCTTCTCCTTACAGGCCAAAGATGAACGGCGCTGTTGAGGCAGCCAACAAGAATATCAAGAAGATTGTGCAGAAGATGGTAGTCACCTACAAAGACTTGCATGAGATGCTACCGTTTGCTTTGCATGGGTACCGCACGTCAATCAGAACATCCACTGGGGTAACACCGTATCAACTTGTGTATGGTATGGAGGCAGTCCTACCTGTTGAAATGGAATTACCCTCCCTGCGGGTACTGATGGATGTCAAGCTAAGCGAAGCAGAATGGGTCCGATCCCGATATGAACAACTGAGTCTGATTGAAGAGAAAAGATTGACTGCAATCTGTCATGGGCAGTTGTATCAAAGAAGAATGAAGAAAGCCTTTGATCAGAAAGTCAAGCACCGAGAGTACCAAGTAGGAGACCTTGTGCTGAAAAGAATCCTCCCTCCTCACACAGACCACGGGGGCAAGTGGACCCCAAACTATGAAGGACCATTCGTGGTAAAGAAAGTTTTCTCTGGTGGAGCACTGATGCTCGCAACCATGGATGGTGAAGACTTCCCGTCCCCTGTGAATTCAGATGCAGTTAAAAAATACTTCGCATAAAAATGACCCGCTGGACGTAAAAACAGAATGTAAGTCCAGGAAAAAATAGGGCATCCCGGCGAGTCAAAAACAGAATAAAAGACTCGGGCAAAAATAAGGGAAAATAAGCAAAAAAAATGTACACCCGCTGAGTTGAAAAGCCGCATTGGACAACTCAGGCAAAAATGGGTATCCCGATGGATTGAAAACCCGAAAGGGCGATCCATGCAGAATAAGGGAATAAGCGAATAACTGCATTCTGAATTCGTCTGTATCACCCGCAACTTGGTAAGCTTCGAAAGGATCAAGCCTCTTTCAAAACCAGCCTTCTTCAGAAAGCAAGACGAGAAGAGTGTCGAGTGTCATACAAGTCATAGCCGAGGGAAGCTCCTTGAAGCGTCGTCAACATTGCCAATATTTTATTTCTCAATTTATAACAATCTCCTCATTCTAGGAGATTTGTTTCTTTGACCGTATCTTGCCAATTCAGGGCATATGAATTAATAAAATCAGATTTTCAGTCACGTCTCGTCCCGTACATTTTATTTTTTTCATTTGCAAAATGTCCGATGTCTATAAGATGCTGATTGCATAAATACAGATGCTTCTTTTAAATACGTGCTTGCAGGAAATATGTTTACTCCCGGGAGTGTCTAGACTCCTATGATGGAATCCGGTAAGGGATACCTCGGGATTACTTGTACGTTTCTATCTTTGCAGGATTGCAGGTATCCAAAACACGACATGGGGCATGAAAGCTCCACCCCAGCAAGCTAACAAATCAGCACTCACTCAAAATGTTTGCTCCCCAGCTGAGTTACCACTTGTCGCTTCGCCCAACCGAGGTGCCAATCATTCTTCCTCCTCAGCCAAATATGAAAGCCAGGGAACCATCTCCCCACAGAGTTCCAGCCTCTGTCCAGAAGAGCAACACGCGAAAGGATCACAACAGAGTGACGAAAGCTTCTACAAACCCCAGTTGGGTCCCTCATTACCAAGAATGGGTCTATCAGTGACCTATTCCTCCAAGCAGATCTACCAATGATCTCAACCCCAGCTGGGATGTCCACTTCAAACAGATCGACCAGAGATCTTCGCAGCATCGGGATCCGAATCCCGGATCGGTATCTTTTGCATAATCATAGCATTCGCATCATATTCACCCCACAAAGCGTAGCATTCCGTCTAATACGGAGCATTACGGCAAAAATCAAACATATTGCATAATCATAAGTCATGGTTTGAATCAAACACTTGCAAATAATGACAATCCATCAACAATATACAGAATGCTCCCCGTATTCCCCGGCAGAGAGCCCAGACACTTTTCTTACAAATACAGATACTTCCTGACACCCGTCCGTGTCAATCCCCCAGCGGAGAGCTAAAGCTAAAACAGTTGCCTTACACCCACAAACACCAGTACATACTCCTTGTGGCACCCATCCGTGTCATATCCCCAGCAAAAAGCCAAAGCGTCCTCTTCGCACTCACAGATACATATATATACAGATTTCTTGACATCCGTCCGTGTCACTTTCCCCAGCATAATTACCTAAACACTTTGTATATCAGATACTTGTTTATACTATACTCTTCTCCTTTTGACACTTGTCCGTGTCACTCTCCCCAGCAAGTTGAACACTCATCTATACACCACTCATACTTATTTTATTTTTACAGATACTTGTCTGTATCTTGTATACGCCATTTATATCCCCGTAGATTCGACACTCGCCCGTGTTCTTTGTTAACCAGTTGGTACTCGTCCGTGTCATCATCTCAGAACATGCGTCAAGCATTTGTTTCTACCTGATACTCGTCCGTATCATAGTCTTAGGGATGCTCGTCCGCATCTTTAATCCATACACTGTGTCAAACACTCTTGTCTTCTTGAATTTAGACACACGTCTGTGTCTACTTTTCCCCAAAAGAGTCCCCTCAGAATCAGCACTCGTCCGTGTTCTTTGTTAACCAGTTGATACTCGTCCGTATCATCATCTCTGAACACGTGTCAGTATTTGTTTCTACCTGATACTCGTCCGTATCATAGTCTTAAGGAGGCTCGCCCGCATCTTTAATCTATACACAATACCAAACACTTATACCTTTTATTTCTTGGATATAAACACTCGTCCGTGTTTACTATTCCCCAGTAGATCGCCAGCAAAGCAAAATTTCTTCTTTATCTGACATTCATCCTATGTCACGATAAACCCTGAGAGCAGCCGTACCCTGCTAGGTGATCGTCCTTCACCTCTTGATGATCGTCCTTCATCATGCTCGTCCGATGGCCGTCCCCATCGTTGACCTTTTTCCGACATTCGTCCTATGTCGTGATATTTAGCAGCCGTCCCCTGCTAGGTGATCGTCCTTCACCTCTTGATGATCGTCCTTCATCATTTTATCCGATGGCCGTCCCCATCGTTGATCTTGTTATCTAACATTCGTCCTATGTCATGATAAACCTTGAGAGCAGCCGTCCCCTGCTAGGTGATCGTCCTTCACCTCTTGATGATCCTCCTTCATCATGCTCGTCCGATGGCCGTCCCCATCGTTGACTTTTTATCCGGCATTCGTCCTATGTCGCGATACTTTCGGCAGCCGTACCCTGCCAGGTGATCGTCCTTCACCTTAGATGACCGTCCCTCATCTTATCCCCAACAGAGCAGCCGTCCCCTGCTAGGTGATCGTCCTTCACCTTTGATGACCGTCCCTCATCATTATTTCATTTATTCTTTAACCCGATGGCCGTCCCCGTCGTGGTCCCTTTTCCTTTTCCTGATGATCGTCCTTCATCAGTTTAGCCCGATGGCTGTCCCCATCGTTGCTTGCATTACTTTATGAACTTGATGGCCGTCCCCATCATTTTTCATTAATCCCCAGAGGATCTTACAACTTTACTTGATGGCCGTCCCCGTCATAATCCCTTTTATCCCCAGCGTGTCGGCCGTCCCCGTCACTGCCTTTTCCCCAGCAGTCGTCCTCTGCTCGACGGTCGTCCTCCGTCGCCCGCACTTTATATTATACTTATTTTCCTTTACAATCTATATCCCTTTTCTTCTTAATTCTGTGAGTGCAAATTTTGGACTGTCTTTGATATTCAACCACAAGTTACCTTGTTTGCCTGTTAAGCCGTCGCTTACATCCTGCACAACTAACTCATGTTTGAATAGGGGTAACTGTAAACACCCCAAATTTGCCCTCACCCATTCACACCATGGCTTGTGATCATTTCATATGCATAAATCCAATCATACCATCTCATACCACATTTTTGATTCACTGCATTGATCCTAAGTCATCTGCATCTAGGGTTTGTGATCTGAGCAACCCAAGAGCTTCTTGAGCCACTCCAAAGGCCATCAATCACTTCAAAGGGGTCCATGTATGTTAAATTATCATATTATATCCTCTCAAAGTCAAGAATGTCAAAATTCACAAGAACTGAGATTGGCATGGAAGCAGAGCCAGGTTTGACTGCACAGATGACCTAGAATTAGGGTTTTGGTTTCAGAGGCCACAACTCCAAATTTTTTGGTCATTCTTGTTTCTATTGGTCTCTATATGGTATAGGGAGTATGCATATCAATTTTCATGAAGAAATTCCATGGGGAAGTCATCTGATCAAGAGTTGACTTTTCAAGCAAGTCAATGCAAAATCAGGGCATCTGAGGCCCCCAATGACCCAACCAAAGGGTGTTCTTCATCATTTTGATTGTATATGATCTTTATTTGATCATAGAAGAAGTTGGAAGTTCACAAAATTGAAGAATTTCAAGTCTTTTGCAAAGTTGACTTTTTGGGAAAGTTGACTTTTTAATGAAATTGCCATTTTAGGAAACTTTTTCAACCTTTACTTTTTGATTCAAAAATGTTTCAAATGGAAAAACTTTGGTCATGAAAGTTGTAGAATGGATCATTCCCTTTTCAAAAAGTACAAGAACATGACCTAATTCATTTTGGATCAAAAGTTATGGATTGTCAAAGTTGGCTAAAATCACAAAATTTGAAGTTTTCTACCAAAGAGGCATTTTGCAAAATGACTTGATCAAGTGTTCTAAAGACCTCAAAAGTGTACAATTTCTTCACAACATGACTACTTGACCTCTAAAAATCAGAATTGACCCAAGAATCATCTCATTTCATGCCTTGAACTTCAAGAAATCACAAAGGTGCCAAACTTTATGGAATTTGCAAAACACTACACAAACCATAAACCATTTGCTGAATCATCTCATAAACAATTCCATGGACCTCCTTAAACTCAGCTGAGCAAAAGCAAGCCAAGAAGCAAGTGGTACCATAGCCCATACCTCAAGTACACATCAAGTTGACATTTTGGCCAAAGACCCATACCAATCACCATAGGCCACCAACAACTTTCTGACCTATCCCCTTTTGATACATGGACCAAAGCCAGCATAACACACCACACATTGCAAGCTGAAACACACCCAAGCCTTGGTTTTCAAGTTTATGCTCCATTTGCAAAAGCTTTCAAAACTGATTGCACAAGACTCAAACACAAAAAACAAACTTCACAAATCAACTCAACATACTCCACTGGTCACAAAGCACCCATCACCATTGCCTAAAACTCCCAAAATCACAAACACGATTTCCACCCCACCTTGAGCAGAACCTCTGTGATCTTCCAAACCAGCCACCACAAACTTCTTCTAAGCATCAAGACTTCATCAGGGGCCTAAGAGGAGTGGTTTGCACAAAGGGAGAGGGTCAGAAAGTTGCAAACTGAGAAAGCTCAAAGCTCAGGTATATCAAGAACTTTTTTTCCATAAATGAGTTTTTAAGTTTCTAATTTGTTCCTCATGCTTTGCTGATCACTCTGATGTTCTTAGTTTTGAAAATGGTGGAGAAATGAGCATTTAATCTTGTTCTGAAACTTTTCTGACCTAAACATGTTTGGCTTCGATTCGCATGATTAATGAATGAAAAATGGATTTTGTTTGGGGGTTTTGGTTTAGTTTCGAATGGGGATGATTTTTGGGTGATTAGTTTTCATTTTCATGGTGTTTTGAAGGATTTAGAAGTTTTCAGGTGGGAGTCCCACCGGAGAAGACGACCGGAAGTCTTCTCCGGCCACCTGAATCTGTTTAGCCCTAATCCCTGTAATTAATGCAAGTTTGAATTTGGTACGTTGGATGGGCTGACTTAGTCAACTCCCGCGCGTGCTCAATGGCCAGGATGCCCTCACTTAACCCTAATCCACGTCATTATCCATTTAATTAGGTTTTATAATTTAATCTGGCCAGTTTGAATCTCCACCCTTAGATCTGGCGCCAGTCAACGCGCGCGTTCCCAGTTCAAACCTCAGCCTCAGGATCAGCATACTTCCCATTTAAATCAATTTTATTTTTATTTTAATTCATTTGTTTTGCTCATTTATTTAAAAATAGTAAAAATCATTTAAAAATTCTGAAAATTTTTATACAACCTTTTATTAATTTTCAGAAACCAAAAACATTTTTATTTTTATTTTCTGCATTAAAAAATATTTTTAAATCATTTAAAAGATTATTTTTAATTAATTAATGAGAATTAATTAATTAAAAATACTTTTAGGTATTTAAAAATCACCAAAAAATTCATGAAACCTTTAAAATCATTTAGAAACATTGTCCAACTCTCAAACCAAATTTCTTTTTTGATCTTGATGTCTTTTGACAATTTTACATGGAATTAATTTCATTTCAAGGCATTATTTTGATCCTAACTTTAAAAATTCATTTCTGCCTAGTCTTTGAGTGTTGGACTTTGATTCTTTTTGCATTGCATCTTGCATATCATGTAGTTTATAGGATTAAATTGGCATGATTTGATCTTGCATTTTCAATTTGTTTGGCATTTTTCTTGGCAAGGTACCTTAAAACCCTAACAATCTTAAGAAATTCATAACCCTAATTAGGTTAAGAGTTAGAACCCCTCCTTTGGGTAGTGAGTTTGTATAGGTTTAGGGTTCCCTAGGATGCATTTTCAATTTTTTATCTTGATGTTTGCCTCTGGTTTTGGTTTTTGTTTGATGCATTGATCATAAACCCTAATTTGGGGCTTCCTTTTGCATTCATCTTGCATTTGTTTGCATACCATGACTTGCCATGACATTTTATGCATTCATTTGATTCATTAGACATCTTAAGACATATTAGAATCATGTTTGACCATTGCATCTTGCATTTGCCATGTTGTATGCCATTTGCATTTCATAACTTTTCATGTATATCCATGGTTCTAAGCATGCTTCTCCTGCATCCATATGTCCATATGATCATCCCCATGCCATGTTTCATGTTTGCATCATATCATAGCATCATTAACACCATGTGTATGCTTCTGGTTTTGATTAGCATCATGTCACTTCATCTCATCTTGCATTGCATTGCATTCCTTTCATTAACTTTTCAGGTGGTAAGTAACTTTGAGAAGTGAATTTGCCTTCACTTCTCACATTTTCTTTTCATCTCTCTTATGCATCATTGCTGCATTTTATCTTGTGTTTGAGACTGGGCTTGCTCTTTCTTCTTCTTCTTACCTTCTTTCCTCAAGTGACTTGACTTCTTGAATGAAGCAAGTTACTTTTGCTTCTCTCTGCTCCTTTCATCTGCTTCCTGGTGGTTCCTCTGAAGATTTCTCTTGTAAACCCCACAAACCTTAGGGACAACCAAGCATGACAATGATTAGGGTTTTGATTAGTCCCCCATTTAGATTTTACCTTTGTGTCTCATTGAGTCTTCTCTTCTCACCTCATAATCAGGGACTAAACCCTAAAGGCTTTAAGGCTTTGTGATTAAGCTTATGCCTGCATCCTTCTATTAGGATGGAGTGTATAACTTTAATCCTAAGTGTTAAACCCTTAATGTGTTTAAATCCTTTAATCAATCCATTTAACAATCACTAAGACATCAAGCTTGTAACTTGGGCCTTGCATTAGGGTTCTAATTCTTCCTTAATTGGTTAAGAAGGACTAACCCTAGTGTTAATGGACAAGTCCCCCTCAAGTTGTCTTACAAACCCTAAAACTCACTTCTTCATCTTATCATTAACTAAAATCCACTTAATAAAGGCTTTGTTTTCTCATGAGTTTAATCCCTAATCATGGATTAAGTTGAGGAGTTTTCCTCAGCTTAAACATTCTCATCTATTATCCTTCTATTAGGATGGTGTTATGAGTCTGTTTAATCCCTGATTATGGCTTAACCTCATTACTTAACACTAAACAAAAACCACAAAAACATCTAAATAATCACAAGTAGGTTAATGACCTTAATCCTACATCAGGGTGATTAAGTGTGAGAGGCTGACTTCACACTTAAGGTACTCTCATTACCCCTAATCAGAGGGAAGATGTGATGAGTTTACTAAATCCATTGGTTTAGGCTTAAGCTCATTAATCTATGGCAAACTTCCAAAAGCAATAAAAGACTGAAAATACAAAAACAAACAATAATCGTCTCCTCCGGGATTCTTTTCTCATCCCATTCACTCATAACCAAGAACTTGCTTCTTCCGTCTAATGCAAGACAGTTAGCACCTGAGCCAGACAGGTCATACACTTGAGCATAGATAAGTAAGCAGTTCACAAGTCAATTTATCTTTCAGTCTCTTTGGGTTGAACTACGGTGTTCTGACTTCCTCATTGCACGAGAGAATACGTAGGCATAACTTAACAGTTATCGAACAAAAGTCTCTGTATATTCCCCCTCTTTCTAGCCTTATTCTTTTAGCCTCATTATCTTGAGCACTTCATTCATTTCTTACACTGACACTTTACTTATACACTTCACTTCTCTTACACTGACACATGTACATCCTTTTCCAGCTCTTTCATACACAAATTGCACTGACACTACCCCTTTAAAACACAAATCTTTTAAGCGTGGATCCCGTCGAGTACGGCGGACAATCTGGGTGCTAATACCTTCCCAGGTTGTAACCAACCCCCTTTCTCAGTCTCTCTGGTTCGCAACCGTCTTATCCATATCTTTCCAGGTTTATGCAGCATTACCTTTCCCTCGGGATAAAAATGCCTAGCTGGCGACTCTTTTCTTTTCTTTTTGGGTTCACTCCTGTGTGTTCTCATTTTCTCTTTCGCCGACCGTTCGCGTCTGTACCTTTATCTGGGCCATTCCCATTTATCGGGAGCGACACTTAATTCCAAAGTAATATACTCAAGCTGGAGAAAATGTTGCCCACTATCAAACAATGATAGCTTAATTCCAAAGCAATATTACTCACAAAAGGGGACCAAAGTTCAATCCAAGAACAAATTGGAGAGAAACGGTCAAGCAAGAATCATCCCGAGGAGGAAATATCTCAACTGGGGAAAATTCCATCCAGATAATAAACTGGGGAGGAAGCTGAATCAAAATCATCCACGAGAAACAAACTCAGTGGGGAATTAGAAAGGATTAACTCTTTCTGCTTAATGGTCGACACTCTAAACTTGAGAGGAAGACGACACACACACTCTGTGGGGAAAGTCCACACCAAAGAGCAGAGAACAATGATAAACGCAAGAATGCAAGCAAACGATGTTATGCTTATGCGTATGAATATGCTTATGAATATGCTGACAAAACAGACATACAGATAAGAAACGGGTGACATGAACATCACAACAACCAGATACTCGGCTAATCCCAAGGCAACAATGCAGGGAGACATGCTGGAGATTCAACTTGAAATCTTGCAGGGGACTGTCATAAGCCAACAAAGGAATGAAATCCTACTACAAGGCTTAAATCATGATGAGACAGCATCTGCTAGGAATATCATCCTGCTGAGGAAAGGTAATAATCTGCTGAGGATGGATGTATTCTTGATAAAAATCAAACTTCACGAGGAATAACTGTCATACTACTCCTGCTCCACTTGGGGATAGAGTGCAAGACCTGTTGAAAATCTCATAGGAACCTGCTGGAAATCAACACATGCAGACCTACTGGGGATCCATATGGGGATATCAGAAGTTAACATCATAGCCAAAACACAGTGACGAGGGATTTTAAATCTATACCCACCATCGGGTAACAGAAAACTTCTATATTCAAGGATGCAATCAATCAAGCTAAGGAACAAAAGTTCAGCTGGGGATTCCCAACACTTCTTAATTTAAAGATAACTTGCTGAGGAAGAGATCAAAACTCAGCTAGGGATTCTTAAAAATATTCTTCCAACAACTCTTCTGGGGAATACATACAATCTCCGTTCATGCTTATTGTTGGGGAACAAAACATCATTAACATCAACCTGTCAAGACTATCCAGGAACTTCGCATGGACACAACCGAATCAAACCTTGCTTTGGGAGAGACAAGCTTCACACATCCAGACTTTACCATCCTTGGAAGCACTATTGATATCCTCTCTTTGTTCATATATCAAAAGAAAAATGTTTTTAAAATCTTCAAAAATTAAATTTATTAAATTTGTTTCAAAAATCATCATCAACAATAAATTGAAATTTTGTAAACAGAAACAATAAAAAGAATTGCAAACAATTGGATAAAAGCTTAAATTCATTGATAGAATGGTAGTCAGCAAATGACATGACTCCATGGATTATTACATGTTTGAAAAATGGTAAATATATGGAAAAAGGCTACATTGAGATACAATGATCACTATTCTCCCTATCAACTTTGAACTCCACTGTGTCCGAAACTTCAGTCAAGGATGAGTGAATAAGAATCTTTGATGTGAAATTCTTCTGAGGGATAGAATCTGAAATCCTCGGTTACTACAAGTGATCTAGTCTGTCGACGCAGTTACTTGCCATAATCCCTAACTTTTGCCTAGATTGCCCTTTCGGGTTTTCAATCTACCGAGATAATTATTTCTGTTTATGTCTCTAATTTTTACCTGGACCGCCCTTTCGGGTTTTCAATCCATCGAGACGCTCATTTTTGCCTAAGCCGCCCTTTCGGGTTTTCAACTTAGCGAGCTGTTCTTTTATTTTTTTTAGGCGAAGTATTTCTTGACTGCATCCGCATTCACAGGGCGAGTGATCTCCTCACCATCCATAGTTGTAAGAATTAATGAACCGCCAGAGAAGGCTTTCTTAACAACATATGGGCCATCATAGTTCGGAGTCCACTTGCCCCGAGAATCTTTAAGGAAAGACTGAATCTTTTTTAGCACGAGGTCGCCTTCTCTGAATACACGAGGTTTGACCTTCTTGTCAAAAGCTTTCTTCATTATTTGCTGGTACAACCGACCATGACACAAAGTTGTTATTCTCTTTTCTTTAATCAAATTCAACTGATCAAATCTACTCTGACACCATTCAGCCTCAGTCAACTTGGCTTCCATCAGAACTCTCATTGATGGGATCTCAACTTCGACGGGGAGCACTGCTTCTGTACCATAAACAAGTGAGAAAGGGGTTGCCCCTGTTGAAGTCCGGACAGATGTACGATACCCATGCAAAGCAAACGGGAGCATCTCATGCCAGTCCTTATACGTCACAACCATCTTCTGAATGATCTTCTTAATGTTCTTGTTCGCAGCTTCAACAGCCCCATTCATCTTCGGTCTATAAGGAGAAGAATTATGGTGTTGAATCTTGAATTCTTCACAAAGCTCTTTCATCATCTTATTATTCAAGTTCGAACCATTATCAGTAATGATTCTATTCGGAACACCATATCTGCAGATAATGTTATTCTTGATAAACCGAACCACAACTTGCTTGGTTACATTAACATACGATGCTGCTTCCACCCACTTGGTGAAATAGTCAATTGCCACAAGAATGAAACGATGTCCATTCGAAGCCTTGGGTTCAATCATGCCAATCATATCAATTCCCCACATAAAGAAAGGCCATGGGGAAGAAATCACATTGAGATAAGCTGGTGGCACATGAATCTTATCAGCATACACTTGACACTTATGGCACTTTTTCACATACTTGCAACAATCAGATTCCATTGTCAGCCAATAGTAACCTGCTCTCAACATCTTTTTAGCCATTGCATGCCCATTAGCATGAGTGCCAAAAGATCCTTCATGAATTTCTTTCATTAACATGTCTGCTTCGTGTCTATCCACGCATCTGAGCAAGACCATGTCAAAATTTCTCTTGTAAAGCACATTTCCATTCAAGAAGAAATTGTGTGCCAATCTCCTCAAAGTCCTCTTATCTTTATCGGATGCCCCAAGTGGGTATTCTTGACTCTGGAGAAAACATTTAATATCATGATACTAAGGCTTGTCATCATGGACCTCTTCAACTGCAAACACATGAGCTGGTCTTTCAAGTCGCATCACACTGATCATGGGAACATCATTCCACTGGTGCACCTTTATCATAGAAGCTATAGTTGCTAAAGCATCTGCCATCTGATTCTCATCACGAGGAACATAATGAAACTCAACTTTAGTGAAGAAAGTTGATATCTTCCTGGCATAATCTCTATAAGGGATCAAGTGGGGTTGATGAGTTACCCACGTACCCTAAATCTGATTGACTACCAAGGCAGAATCTCCATACACATCAAGATGCTTAATCCTCAGATCAATAGCTTCCTCAAGACCCATAATGCAGGCTTCATACTCAGCTTCATTATTGGTACAAGGAAAAGTCAACCTCGCGGCAAAAGGAATATGTGAACCATGGGGAGTAATGATCATTGCCCCAATTCCTCTTCCGCGTGCATTCACGGCACCATCAAAAACTAAACCCCATCGAGATCCAGGCTCCGGCCCTTCCTCAATCAAAGGTTCATCACAATCTTTCACTTTCAAAAACATCACATCCTCATCTGGAAAATCAAACTTGATAGGTTGGTAATCATTAATCGGTTGATGTGCCAAATGGTCAGCCAAGATACTACCTTTTATAGCTTTTTGAGTTCGGTATTCGATATCATATTCTGATAACAACATTTGCCAACGAGCAATCCTCCCAGTTAAAGCAGGCTTTTCAAAGATATACTTGATTGGATCCATTTTAGAGATCAACCAAGTTGTATGATTCAGCATATACTGGCGAAGACGCTTTGCAGCCCAAGCTAAGGCACAACAAGTTTTTTCAAGCATGGAGTACCGAGACTCACAATCAGTGAATTTCTTACTCAAGTAGTAAATTGCATATTCTTTTCTTCCAGATTCATCTTGCTGACCAAGCACACAACCCATGGAATCTTCCAACACAGTCAAGTACATAATCATCGGTCTACCTTCTATCGGAGGAGACAAGATAGGAGGTTCAAGCAGATATTCTTTGATACTTTCAAACGCTTTCTGACAATCATCTGTCCAGACACAACCTTTGTCTTTCCGAAGCAACTTGAAGATCGGAGCACATGTGGCAGTCATGTGAGAGATAAACCTCGAAATATAGTTCAAACGGCCCAAAAATCCTCTTACTTGCTTTTCGGTTCTTAGAGCAGGCATTTCCTGAATAGCTTTCACCTTATCAGGATCAACTTCGATGCCTCTTTGGCTGACAATGAAACCTAACAACTTTCCAGAATGTACACCAAATGTGCACTTGTTCGGATTCAAACGAAGCTTAAACTTCCTTAACCTTTGAAACAACTTCAGCAAATGTTCAACATGATCCTCTTCAGTCTTCGACTTAGCGATCATATCATCAACATATACCTCAATTTATTTGTGCATCATATCATGGAAAAGTGTGGTCATAACTCTTTGGTACGTCGCACCAGCATTCTTCAATCCAAAGGGCATCACTCTGTAGCAGAATGTTCCCCATGGTGTAATAAATGTGGTCTTTTCCATGTCCTCGGGTGCCATCTTTATTTGATTATAACCGGAAAATCCGTCCATAAAAGAGAACACATCAATCTTAGCCGTATTATCTACCAACATATCAATGTGTGGCAATGGAAAATCATCTTTCGGACTGGCTTTGTTCAAATCTCTGTAATCAACACACATTCGGACTTTTCCGTCTTTCTTCGGAACTGGAACAATATTGGCCACCCATTCAGGATAAGTTGACGTCACAAGAAAACCTGCATCAATCTGCTTTTGAACCTCCTCTTTGATCTTTACTGCCATATCAGGATGAGTTCTTCTCAGCTTCTGCTTTACAGGTGGACATTCAGGCTTCAACGACAATCTATGCTCCACAATATTAGTATCAAGACCTGGCATGTCTTGATAAGACCAAGCAAATACATCAACATACTCTCTGAGAAGCTCTACAATCCTCTTCTTAACATCAGGACCAAGCAATGCTCCAACTTTGACTTCTTTCTTTTCATCTTCAGAACCCAAGTTGACCATCTCTATAGACTCTCCATGAGGCTGAATAATCTTCTCCTCGTGCTCAAGCAACCGAGAAATTTCATCAGGAATCTCTTCAACATCCTCTTCCTCAGCTTCAAACACAGGGAATTCAAAGTTGGGAGAGGGCATATGATCATTGTTTTCAATGGGTTTATCAATCAATCTGCACAATGATTTTATTTTTATTTTAGAGTATGAACAAAAGTGCAAACATTATGCAGATAAACAATTATTATTATTTTTTGGTTTTTTATGTTACCATTTTTCAGAATAAAGCAAAAAGGAAAAACACATATGGAAATAACAAAATAACATTTTATTGATGATGATAAAATTTGAAACAAAGCCCGACAAACATCACTTTCACCTTGGGCAGAGTGAAAGGATTTTTGAAAGAAAATAAAACAAATTACTTTGAAGAATGAACAATAAAAGGAACATCAACAGCAATCCAGTTCTGGCAAATCTTTCCATGCGTAACAAAGTCAGGCATTTCTTCATCTTCATCATCTTCAATGATGGCAGCAGTGGAATGATCGTTGATAAATCCAGCACTTCGGAAGCCTTCTTGAATAGTCTTTGGGTCATTGAGAACTGCACCTGGTGCAAAGCCGATACCAAAACCTTCTTTGTTGTCGACAACATCAATAATTCGTCCCCAACCATCAGACTGACCAGCTTCCAGCACTCGCAGAGCATCCTTGAAAGAAGACATGGGCATGGCATTCTTCTTAGCAACATTATCCACAACAGAAAGAGCTTGAAACGAAGTTCCCACCTCTTCCTCAGCATCAATATAGGAGAAAGAAGACAAATTGCTCACAGGCATCGCCCTTTCACCTTCAATGGTTACCAATTTCCCCTCTTTCACAAACTTCAACTTCTGACGAAGAGTGGATGTCACAGCTCCTGCCTCATGGATCCAGGGTCTTCCGAGGAGACAACTGTAAGCGGGACGTATATCCATTACTTGAAAAGTAATTTTGAATATAAACGGTCCAATAAGAATAGGAAGATCTACTTCACCAATCACTGTCTTCTTCGACCCATCAAACGCTTTCACAATAATCCCACTATGCCTCATGGGAGCACATTGATATGCCAACTTTGACAAAGTCGACTTCGGCATAATGTTCAGAGAAGATCCGGTATCAACTAGCACCTTAGACATAGCATCTTCCTGACAGTTCACTGAAATATGCAAAGCCAAGTTATGATTCCTTCCTTCTTCAAGCAAATCATCGTCACAGAAGCTTAAATTGTTGCATGATGTGATATTAGCCACAATACTATCAAACTGATCAACAGTCACATCATGGTCAACATAAGCTTGATCAAGAATCTTCTGCAAAGACTGCCTATGAGCCTCAGAGCACATCAAGAGTGATAAAACTGATATCTTCGACGGAGTATGCAACAGCTCACAGTAATGTTGTACTCACTCTTCTTTATCAATTTTAGCACCTCATCTTCACTATTACCAGATTGGCCTGATTGGACAACAACATCCATAATCTGTTTACTCGAACTTGTATCTTCAACTCTCTTCGGAGGATCTGGAGCATAAACTCTACCACTTCGAGTAACCTTTGTCACATCAGCAATGCTAACTACAAACTTTGGAGTAGGAATAGGAACTTCCCTACCATTTTCTATCATCGTAGCATTATACCGATACGGAACAGCTTTATCAGACTCATATGGCATTGGACCAGGCAAATTAATCACCAACGGAGTAACAACATTTTTACGACTATCAAAAGAAATAACCACTCTTTCAGGAACAACCCTCTCAGGAAGATTGAACCGAGGCATAATAACATTCACTTCATTTTCATATTCATCTCTTTTTGCTGTCACTTCGATCAACTTATCATCCATCATCTTTTGAATGTCTCTCTTAACAATCACGCAACCACGAGGATTCACCGAGCAGATACAACATCCAGCATAATCGTGATCAATATCGTGATATTCACTCAGGAAAGCATGCATCTCCACCAAAGAACTTCGAATATGACGGACCTCATAGATCTTGAACAACCCAGGACAACCATCAACCATATTCACAGACGCATTACCATGCTTCGGCAACGGATTTTTCTGCACATTTGGATTAATATCATTGAAATACAGAACATTGTTCCTCATCAATTTCTGTACTTCAAACTTCAATGGATAACAATTCTCAACATCGTGCCCCGGGGCACCTTGATGAAAAGCACAGCGAGCCTCAGGCTTATACCACCATGGAATAGTCTCTGGAACTGGAGGTGGAGGACGTGTTTGCACAAGATTCTTTGCAATCAAAGATGGAAGTAAGTCCGCATACGACATCAGAATAGGATCAAAACTTGGCTTAGCCCGAGCCTGTTGATTACCACCTTGTTGCACCGAAGGTTGTTGATAACGAGGTTGATACTTTGGAACTGCTGGCATAGTTGGAGCCACATTAATCATCGGAGTTACAGAAGCTACATGCTGCGAATGATGATTCCCACGACTGTGAGTCCTTCTATAACTTTCACGAGATACTGCATTAGTCTCATTTTCTTTATTTTTCCCAAAGTTGAACCTTCTAGAGCTTGAGCCATTGCTATTCTCTTGACTTAACCGTCCCTCACGGACACCTTCTTCTAAACGCATCCCCATACTCACCATTTCAGTGAAATCAGAAGGAGCACTTGCTATCATCCTCTCATAATAAAAAGAACCCAAAGTCTTCAAGAAGATCTTCGTCATTTCTTTTTCTTCCAGTGGCGGAACAATCTGGGCTGCCAGCTCGCGCCATCTCTGCGCATATTCTTTAAAAGTCTCTTTGTCCTTCTGGGACTTAGCACGAAGTTGATCTCTATCTGGAGCCATATCAACGTTATACTTGTACTGCCTCACAAAAGCTTCTCCCAAATCATTGAAGGTCTTGATTTGGCTATTATCCAGACTCATATACCACCTCATGGGTGCACCGGTCAAACTGTCCTAGAAATAGTGAATCAACAGCTTATCATTATCAGTTTGAGCAGACATCTTCCTAGCATACATAGTCAAATGGCTCAACGGACACGTGTTGCCTTTATACTTTTCAAACTCAGGAAACTTGAATTTGTAAGGAACTTTAACATTTGGGACCAAACAAAGATCATAGGCATCTTTTCCGAACAAATCCTTATGCTTCAAGGCTCTCATCTCCCTCTGTATCTCAACAAAGCGTCCCTGGAAATCATCAAGTCTTTCAGCTACTCCAGCACATTCACTGGGCTCAGCATGGTAAATCATTTCATCATGATGCGGAATAGTGTGCACCACAGGTGGTGCAGTAGTCACAACTGGAGGAAGAGTAGTCCACACTGGTGGGAGAGTATTAAATGCAGTAGTCTCATGATGATGAGGAGGACGATATCCAGCAGGAATAAAATCAACTGGCATGCCCCAAGGTGTGCTAGCAGGCATACGATAGCGAGGAGAAATCACAGTCTCAACAGGAATTGATGCGGTAACAACCTAGGAGATGACAGTATTCTGAACAGGAGAATTAGGAGGTAGCTGATTCTGAGTAGCCACCAAACTTTCCATCATAGCAGAAACTATTTCCAAGCTTTCCCTCAAATAAGTAACCTCTTCGCGCAGCTCGCGATTCTCTTGTTGTAAAGTTTCTATCACCCTTCTCCGATTAGCTCGAGTATCAAATCGGTGAGTCAGCTTGACAGGAGAACTGAATGAAGACCAAGAAACAACATAAGATCCCTGGAGAACACTAAAAAAGCAAGACAAATGCGGGTATGATGCATGGTATGCGTATGCAAATGCAAAGATTTCAAAGGATTATAAGATAACTTGCAATATTCATAAAGAGACATTTTTGAAATACTTAAGAAACTCATTCTCATTAAGATCAAAGTGAGGATTACAAGTGAAGTACAAACATCAATAACCCTAATACATGAGAGAAAAAGTAAACTAGGCCTAGGGAATCATATCCGAAGAAGTTCCGAATCCTGGCTGATACTTCATGCGAATCCTCTTGATCTATTTCTTGTACCGGTCTTCCATATCTTCCTTATCCTTCACCAACTTGTCAACAATGGCCTTCCAAGCACCGGAAGTAGGAGGAATAGTAGATGGAGTACTAGAGGAAGAAAAATCCTCTCTTGGTCTCTTCGTGACACGCCGCTCAAGTAGCTCAATGAGATCATCCTTCTCCTTCAGCTGCTCCTACATCGTAGTCCTCTCAAGTAGCCATTCTTCTTTCTCTTTCTTCATTTTGTCTAACTCTTCTTGAAGAGCCACCTTCTCATCAACGGGAGGAAGAAAAGCAGACAATGGCAATATAGGAAACAAAGGCTCCTCAGGTGGATAAGGCATATTGAGCTTGGAAGCTCTAGATCGAACCCACTGAATATAACATTCGAAAGGAGGAAGGTGTTGTCTTCCCAATTGACCTTTCTCTTTCCGGTGAACCGCATGCCAAGAATGAGCAATCCTTTTCTTCATCTCTATATGATCAGCACCATTAAGAAAGAAGAAACGGGATAAGGAAAGATTGTTCGGTATGTCCTTCAAACAATAACCGAACTGTCGTCTAGCCAAAATAGGGTTGTAGCTAATTCCCCCACGTGTACCGAGAAGAGGTACATTAGGAAATTCTCCACAACTATCAATAAGAACTCCAGTGTCATAATGATAAATATACTATGTCATGTCCTTATAAGAAAGTGACATCAACCTTTGAGACCCTCTTCGATTCTCTCTATTGTCCTTGAAGACATCCGACTTCGGTAGGTGCGAAATAAACCACCTATAAAGAAGAGGCGCACAACATACAATCTCTCCGTCACCTTTGGAGGTCCGATAATGAAAAGCATGATACATATATCCAAGCAAAGTAGGCACTGGGTTCTTCTTCAAGAAGATCTGAATAGCATTCTCATCCACAATACCATCCAAGTTCGGAAACAAGACAATCCCGTAAATGAGCAAAGCAAGAATAGCCTCAAATGCATCCTTATGACCCAAAGTAAGTGAAGTAGAAGCCTTTCCCATCAAGAACTTAGCATTAATACCACGAACACTCCCCTTTGGAAGAAACTTCCCATTAAGATCGGATTCCTTAAGAAAAAGTGCTTTGGCGATGACCTTGATAGTAAGCTCCTTCTCTAGACCACTGAAAAGAAACTCCTTGTCCAGAATAGGCAAACCTAACCAATGAGAATACTCCTCCAAAGTCGGCACAAGATGATAATCCGGAAAAGTAAAACAATGATGCAACGGATCATAGAACTGAGCTAAAGTAGGGAGAATCCCCTCAGGTACATCAGTATCCAACATATACAAAAGCTTCCCATGACATTTCCGGAACTCTTGGGTATCAACAACCAAAGCTCCTAGCTTTCTCAACTCTACAACATTAGGATTCTTGAAGGTGTACTTCTTTGTGTTCCTCCTTTCAAAAGTCATAGCCATGGACATTTGAAATTTTGCAAAAGTTCCTTATAAGTCCTTTGAAATCTTACAAACACAATGCTCATGAATGTATGATGGCATGTATGCAACAACCACAAACAAGATCACACAAGGCACACGAGCTTAGGTTCCGAGTCACGAGCATGAAGTCAAGGTAATAGAATACCAACCCACACAGGTAGTACTAAGGTTTGTCTTCATTGTACCTGCAGAAAACCAAAAGGGTGCTAACAGAGGTGCCCGGAGTTAATAGACATCTTTAGAATATCATCGGTACGTTGGATTACTCCCCAACCGATAACATTCTTAAAATAGACCTCGTCCGAGTGTAGTATCGCGTGACAACCGCCTTAGGTTTACACCCAGACAATTTCCGCACTACGTTCCTAAATTGGCTTGGATGGGTTAAGGGTTCTACGGTCCTCAGTATGATCAGCTCAAGGTCGGAAAATAATGCCACGTACGATTACTCGTCATGACATTGATAGTCCAAGAGAGCCTAACCGAGTGGAGATTATCAAATTTATATAGCTTTGGACTACTCCATCGCTTATCGCTTCGAATATCGCCGTCCTATCATAAGTTCCACTCAGATCCGGGTTAGAATCTATCTCACACAGAGGATCACCAAAACCAAAACAGAACAACCAAATAACAAACAAATCAAACCAAAGCAATAAATAAATCAAAGTAGGCTGAATCCGCTTAGAGATTACTCCCCAGCAGCGTCGCCACTTTTCTGTAGCGGTAAAAATCGTGAGTGTAAGCTATTGATTAACTTCACTCAAGGTACACAGAGTCGCCACCGCGCTTTTATTTATTTCCAAAAGGAAAAAGGTAAAAGAACGAACAAAAACCTAAGGAGTCTAAAAGCAAAAGCTAAAAGAAACAAACAGAGAACGGGTAAGGGGATTGGTTACAAATCGGGAAGGTTTTACGCACCCGACTCGTCCGTGGTACTCCACGGGAGCCCTTTGAAATATTTATTGCTTTTTGGTTTGAAATTGGTTTGCTTGAAAATGGATTGAAGAGATGAGGAGAAGAATGTTTTTTAATGATTTTGTGTTTGATGAGGTTTTTAATGCCTCATGCCTACGTACCCACAAAGTGCAATGCGAGATCAAAACCTCGTAGTTCGTGGTACAAAATTTGAAAAGAAACAATGAGTTGCATTAATTTTAAAATGTAAAGATAAGTTGTCATTCTTTAGCGAATAATTCCGCTAGAAAGAATGAATCATATCTAAACATATGAAAAGAAAAGTGCACAAAGGCACAAAAACAATTGAGTGAGTTTTGGATTTTTTAAAGTATGTAAGAAAAGAATTTCGATATATTTACATGGATTAACATTTATTAAGAAAATAAAGTGAAAAGGTTTAAATCGCTTGACCTAAGTCAAGGTTTGATTGCGAAAACATTTGAAGTTTGAAAACAAAGAAGATTTTTGAAATAGGGAGAAGTTTTGAAAATTTAAGAATGGGGAGGAGATGAAGGGACTATCCTAATACTTGAATTAAAAGTTAAGAGAAGAAGCGATCAAACCAAATTTGCACATTTCTTCAAGGTAATCGGAATTCCATCTTCAAAGACCAATGTAATAACTTGAGGCCAAAGTTTCCAATCCATCACAACTTGAGCAAGGGGAGAGATCCTAAAATCTAAGTCCATACTCCAATGCTAAGGATAGTAACCATAGTCCGAAATTAAAGTCACAAGTCTTTTAGGTGTTTAATCTTTTATTAGTGTTTTGGTATCCAAATGGACAAAAATAAAAATCACAAGCAACAATATAAACATAAACAATATGATATATGATATAATATGATAAAGCATAATAAAGAGATAAGGAGCGAGAAATTAAAATAAAGAGGATAAGGTGCGAGAGATTAAATTTAAATGGACTATTATATTCACATTATTATAATATTTACATATAAGTGGTATGATGAACTTAATCAAGCACAACCACGGAAAAAATAACAAAATCAAGGCAAACGGATCCAAGTGGATCTTAATCCGAATCGGGACAACTTTAGGTCTATGTTAAGCAATCGCCGAGTAATTTACGAAGTAATTACCCTACAAATGAGGTCGGCCACCACTAATTAAAGTGGAAAATATTCGTGCTAATACATGTTAGAGAAACGATATTATGGATCGTTCTCCGAAAACATGCGACACTAAAAGAAAAAGAACGGTCTAATCTTAATCGAGATTTTCGTTGAATTTATCGAAAGCAACCTATCATGATCTCAAAGTATGGAGAATGATCCGAATGATCATTCATCCATAGATTTGAAATAATGAAGATTAAACCTATTCGAAATTCAACAATCACGAATCGGAGATTGTCATCGACCAAAAATAAAAGATGAAGAAAGAAAAAAAATGGATCTAAAAGTAGATCCATAAAAGAATTAAAATATTTTTTAAATCATTTTTCTAAAAATCTTTTCCTAAAATCTTTTCTAAAATGTTTCTAAATATTTTTCTAAAATCTTCCTAAAACACTTTTTTCTAATTTTTATATCAAAAGAACAATTGAAACAAATTTTAAAGTATGAAGCTAATAAATGATAAAAAAAAATTTAACAAAATGGAGATGGAAGACCCGCGGGTAGGAGGTGGATCAGCAAACTGGATGGCCTTAGGCCCAAACATCCATATATATCAGTTTTTTATTAAAATTAAATAAAATCAAAGTATAAAAAATGAAAAAAAGAAAACAGAAGCAAATATTCCTCATCTTCTTCACGAAAAAAAGAAACAGGGCATGCTATCTCTTCTTCTCACCTTCAAGAATTAAATCACACAAAATTTGCTAATCACTTTTCTCTTTCGCGAATTTCGACTCTCTCCCTCTTCCTCTCTTTCGAATTTCTCTTCTTCTTCTTGATACACACGCGATGCACTCTTATTCTTTCTGAGTTTCGAATCAAAGAAAGGGGAGATTAGAGAGATTTAGGATGAAGTTGATTTAGGGATTTGAAGAAGTTAATGGAAGAAATTGACACCGAGGTTGAAGGTTGGAAGGAAATTATAATTTGAATCTCAGAATTGATTTTGGCAGGGGTTTCAGAGGCTAGAGAGCTTGAGGATTGAAGGAGTGAAGGGTTTAATTTATAGAATGAGGGAGCTGAAATTGTGATGTCGTTTTGAAGATTCCGATGCGTTTTGATGCTGAGTTTTGCGTTCTAATTGTTGCTGTGTGCGTTTTGTGCAGATGGCTGGGCTGTTGAGCTGACGGTGGAAGGCGTTGGCTTGGGCCTACGGATTGGTAACGTGCGGAATGACGTGAAGCTAGAAAGGCCGTGCGGCTGATGGTATGGGCCTGCGGGAGAAATTGATTTTTGGCCGATGGAAGCTGGGAGTTTGGTGTTGGCCCTTTTTTATTGTTTTCGGCTGGCTGGGAAGCGCTATGAGGCTTGGCCTGAAGGCGTGGGATGTTATGTAGCTTGCTGTTGTTAGGCTGCTGGGAAAAGGCTTGGATTTGTCACATGTTGTTGGAAAGGCTGGTACGCGTAGGCTTGCAAGCAAGTAGCTGATGGCGGCTGAAACTGTGCTTTGGCTTGTACGGAATTTCAATGAGGCTTGAAAGAAGCTGTGTTGTGTTGAAGGCTTTGTCTTTCGTTTTTTTGAGTATGGGCAAGGCTGAGTGTGAAGTGGCTTGATGCTGGGGGAAAGCTGAAGTCAAGTGATGAAAAGTTGGCGTGTTGTGATGTGTTTATGGGCTATAGCATCACTTCTTTGGTTAGCTAGAAAAAGTATAATGCCCATGTGACTGTTCTTGCACACATAACTTTTTCCTTTTTTTTTATGAACTTTATGATACCAAATGACTATGATATTTTATTAAAGAAAATGATGAATTGAATTTTAAATGGGCTAAAGGAAAATTATGGGCTTAAATCTATTTTTTTTTTGAAGTTTTATAAAAAATGGATAATCAAAATATAAGAAAATGATTTATGGATATTTGGTAAATGTAAAAAGAATAATAATGAAAAAAAATGGATATATGAATTTAATTGGACGAAAGTGAATAAAAGAGGAATTGACAAGATGGATAGAAAAATAACGACAATTGGAATGAAAAATTGAAATAATCGGAAATCGAAAAATGATTAATGGACTAAATTTGGAAGAAAGAAATGAATTTGGAATAATGGAAATGATTATTGAAAGGGAATATGGATGAAGTTTTGATTTTAAGCCCACAACAAATCCTGATTTTTTTCACAAGCCAACTGATGAAAACAGCCATTACTAAACCACTGATCAATTTGCCAATTCAACCACAGCCACTGAAATCGTCTGAAAACTTCCTTGATTATTTGAATATGTGCTGAGGAAAATAAATCCACAGACGAATCAATAATGCACTGATGAACTGATGCATATTCAAACCAAACCTCGCACAAAACACTGTCTGATAACTGATGACTTTCACACTCAACACCAACTTGAACTTTGAAAACGCATCGTCTGAGGAATAAACCAATGGCACACACAACTTGCAGTCGAAACAATTTATTTGATAGTTTGACCAAATTTAGGTCAAACATCCATCTGAAATCGAATTGTGACTGAACAAACGCATATGAATTGAAATCACTGTCTTATCTTTGGAAACCTGCAACACAGAGAAGAAGAAGAAACAAACTGCCACATATTTTTTTGTATTTTGGTTAGAAGTCAGTAAATATAAACAAATATAAAGAAGTAAAAACAATGGTGATCCCCTGCGAAGCATAGACCCTACATCTGAGGAGAAACTCGAAAGCCAGTGCGATCTTGTTTGTATGCAAAATGCAGATGAAATGCGAAGAAACCTTAGGGCAAAAATTAGGGTGTTACACATAGAAGTATCCAAACTTCTCGTCTGTGAGACAGACGAGGACGTCACTACTTATCTCGGTAGTTTTTAAGTTGTTCGTTTGTATTGAATTTATGCTCGTTCTCCTTTTATGTTCTAACCAAATTTTTTGTCCTTTTCAAATTCAATGGTTGATTTACAAGACAAGGTAATGGCCAACGCTGCCAAGAGACAAGGAGCCAAAAAGATGAAACAAACCCGTCTGAATGATTGGTTAGTATCTACCGGCACCGGCTCGGGGAACTCTTTCTTTGCTCCCCATGGTTCATCGGGCACCGCTTCATGGCTGGGGAAAAGGTCGAGGGCCGACGACGTTATACACTTGACGGAGACCCCTCCAAAGCCTTCGTTCAAGCTCCTAACTTGCTTCCTGAGGCCTACTTTCTTCGAGGAGACCTATATCCAAGTCCATAGGGCGGAAACACTCAAATTGGAGGAGTTGAGTCGACCGGACAGACGGTTGTGTTTGGCTCTGGACGCGAGCTCTGTGATGAGGGTCCTGACAATGGCATCTATGTATGCTGAAGGTATTGCCACTCAGGAGCAAGAGATTCGGCGACTAAAGGCTCTCTTGTCTGCTTCCGAGGATAGGGCTAACGCTTCCTCGGAGTCTTTGAAGGAAGCTTCGAAGAAGGTGAAAGAGCTAAAAGAGTCTTTGGCTGTCGCGAACTCGGAAAGGAAATTGGCCAAAGAAGAGGTTGCTCGTTTCAAGGGCCCAATGACTCCTGTTGAGGATGAACCTGAGGACCTAAAGTCTCTGGTGACCCGGGTTGAGCTGATTTCAAAAGTTGAGCAAGGGGAGGAAGACCTTGAAGAGATTGCGGGTGTGGCATTCAAGAACACGGTGGACCAACTAAATATCGTCAACCCCGGGGTGGTACTGAACGAGGAAGGCATCAGTTGCATTTACAAGGCCAAGGATAGAGAAATCTTTGTCCCTAATTTCGTCAGACAACCAGAGCAGGACAATACAACTATGGCCGAAGGGATCAGGGGGTCTCCGCTGATGCCCAACCTGTCGTCGATGCCAATCCTTGAAGATTTTGTTGTTTTTGTATTTTAATTTTGTTGGCTGGCCTGCACGCCACGACCTTGGTTATGTATGGGGGGATCTCCCCCTTTATGTAATATTTGAACAAGTCGATCCTCGTGGCCGCATTTTTAATGCCCTTATGTTTTCTGACCTTGGAGGTCATTTCATTATCTTCTTGTTGTCTGTGCATCTGTATCCGTCGGAAGGCACATTTTATTTTATATTTTTTACTAAATGTTTTTATGATGCTCGATCACATAGAAGTTTGCTTAATAAACGCGTGCGATGTTCTTTTCAACATGTCTTCTAGGGACTTAGGGTTTGTTTGCATGTTTCGGAACTGTGCTCGGATTATGTATGTCTGGCAGTTTGGGGAATTGAGCAGAATGCCAAAGTATCTTTCGTTGGGGAACGGTGCTCGAGTCATGATGATGACCCGTGCTCCACGAACATCCCATTGCGAGCTGGGTGTTCTGCCTGGTCGTGGTACGAAGACGACGATCGACTCGGTTGAGGATCCAATTGTGTGATGGTGATCTTCCTCGTTCATGAGGGGAATAACGTCGAAAGAAAGATTTGGTATGCGATACTTGTACCTAGGTATGCATGTTAGGTCGGTGCTTATGCTTCATCGTTTAAGTTTGAGCATGCCGAATGGCGCCTTAATTATAGTATTGCTTAAGTTTCTCAGTGTTCCAAGGACGAGCAAGTTCTTACCCATTTATATTTTCTAAGTAATAGGCCCTGTTCTCCATTTTTGCTCGGACATGGTATGGACCTTCCCAGTTTGTGGCAAGTTTTCCTTCTCAGAAGTCTTTGTAGTATCTCCTCAGGATGAGGCTACCGACCTTGAACGCCCTCTTTATGACTTTAGAGTCATGTCTGATGGTGATTTTTTGTTTAAGTGATACCTCACGTAAGGATTCTCCTGATCGAACTTCCTCGACCAAATCGAGCTCCTCGCATAATGCTTCCGGATTAGTATCCTCATCCATTGGGGCTTTTTTCCGTCTGGATGATATATGCATTTCTATGGGAATAACGACCTTTTTTTCGTACGTTAGTCGGAAAGGGGTTTCCCCGGTTGTAGAACGGGGCATGGTCTGATATGCCCACAAATTGCTATGTAATTCCTCGACCCATCGTTTCTTGATCTCATCCAGTCTTCGTTTAAGTCCCCGAAGGATGACTCTATTTGCTGCTTCGGCCTGCCCATTGATTTGCGGATGTTTGACTGAAGTGAAGTGTTATTTAGTCCCAATGTTGGTGAAGAATTCCTGGAAGTTTTTATCCGTGAATTGTGTGCCATTGTCAGTAACTATGGCCTGGGGTACCCCGAACTAAGCGAGGATGTTATGTTTGAAGAAACGCAATATGTTGGGGGCTGTGATATTGGCTAGAAGCTCAGCTTCGATCCACTTTGTGAAGTAGTCTACTCCGACGATCAAGTACTTATTCTGGTTCGAACCGACAACAAAGGGATCTAGGATATCTAGGCCCCACCATGCGAATAACCACGGGGAGGACATTGTCTTAAGCTCGTTTTGAGGCGCTAAGTGCATGTCCCCGTGTCGTTGGCATTTATCGCATTTTTTTACATGTTCTTTGGCATCATTCTGCATTGTTGGCCAATAATATCCTGCCTAGAGGGCTTTCCTTGCCAAAGATCTCCCGCCTAGGCATTGGGCATTGATGCCGTCATGGATTTCGCGCAGGATATACATAATTAATTCTTCCCTGACACACTTGAGGAGGGGAATGGAGAATCCCCGTAGATAGAGTTTTCCTTCGACTAATACATTTGAGCATGCTCGTCGCTTAACTATACTGGCTTCTTTTGGATCTTCGGGTAATTTGTCATTGGTTAACTATTTGTAGACCGGGGTCATCCAGAAGTTAGCGTCGCCGATGACATTTACATCTATGGTAGAGGATGTTTTTTAATGCTGGGACGAGGAAGTATTTCCTGTATAACATACTTGTTTCCTCCTTTCTTTTTCGTGCTTGCGAGTTTCGATAGCACATATGCTTGCACGTTGTGTTCACGAGAAACATGTTTGACTTTTATAGACGCAAACTTTGTAACCTTTTCCTTGACCAGAGTCAAGTATTCTGATAAGTTGTCGTTTTTGACTTGGTATTCACCTTTGACTTGCAAAGCCACGAGCTGAGAGTCCGTACAGAGGGTTATCTCTTCGGCTCCTAAGTCGTCGGTGAATCTTAGACCTGCGAGGAAAGCCTCGTACTTTGCTTGGTTGTTTGAAGTGGGACAAGATAATGTGAAGGATACTTCTATCAGGATTCCCTCCTTGTTTTCTAGGATAATCCTCGCTCCACTTCCCATTTATCTCAATGCTCCATCCACAAAAATGGTCCATTTTCTGGATGCATAGACTTGGTTTTCCGGGGTGGTCATTTCAGCCATGAAATCAGCCAGGGCTTGCGCTTTGAGGGCCGTTATGCCTTCATACTGGATGTCAAACTCAGATAATTCCAAGGACCATTTAAGTATTCTTCCGTCCATATCGGGTCGACCAAGGAGTTGCCTGATGGGTTGGTTTGTTCGTACTATGATCGTATGCGCCAGGAAGTAGTGCATAAGTCTTCTCGCTGCATGGAGGAAGACAAAGGAAACTTTTTAGATCTTTTGATACCTAAGCTCGAATCTTGTAGGGCTTCACTCGTGAAATAGATTGGTTTTTGTCCCTCGGGTGTTTCCTGTATGAGGGCGGCGCTTACGGCTTCGTTAGCAACAATCAGATATAGAAACAAAGTTTCCGCGGTCTCTGGTAGAGAGAGAACCAGGGGTTCTGACAATGCCTTCTTGAGGTGTGTCAGGGATTGCTTTCACTCTTTCGTTCATTCGAAAGTAGCCTCTTTGTGGAGGAGCTTGAAGAGGGGTAGTGCATGCTAGGCGGATTTCGTCATAAAGCGGGATAGCGATGTGAACACCCTGTTTAGTGATTGGATGGATTTTTTGGATTTTGGCGTGGGAGTTTCGGTGAAAGCTAGACACTTGTCGAGGTTAGCTTCTATTCCTCTTTTTATTAGATAAAAACCGAGGAATTTTCCCGCCCCGAACGTGCACTTTTCAGGATTGAATCGCATTTTGCACTTGCGTGCTATCTCAAATTTTCTTTAAGTGGAGAGCATGATCGGTTTCCTCGTGGGATTTGACGATCATTACGTCTATGAAGACTTTGAGCATGTCCCGATTTATGCTCGAAAGACTTTGTTCATCATTCGCTGGTAGGTAGCGCCCGCGTTTTTCAAACCGAAGGGCATTATATTGTAGTAATAGTTGCCTGATTTGGTCATGAAAGTGGTGTACTTCTTGTCGGTCACAGCCATATGTATTTGGTTATACCCAGAATAGGCGTCAAGAAACGACAATAATTTTAAACCTGCAGAATTATCAACCAGCTTATCAATGTTAGGCAAAGGGTAAGCGTCTTTCGGGAAAGCCCGATTGAGATCAGTGTAGTCAATGCACATGCTCCATTTTCCATTACTATTTTTGAATAATACAACATTTGAGAGCCAAGTGGTATACCTGGTCTCTGTTACAAAATGTGCCTCTAGGAGGTCTTTCATGGCCTGCTCGGCGGCTTCTACTTTTTCTTGGAACTGCTTCATCCTACGTTGTGCTACTGCTCGGACATAAAGGTCTATGGTCAAATGGTGGCATGCTATTTCTGGATCCAATCTCGGCATCTTAGCAGCGCTCCACGCGAACATATCAGCATTCTCCTAAGGCACGCTTTCAGCTGTTTCCTTGTGAGGTCTGGGAGGTATACTCCGATCTTCACCCCTTTTATAGGGTCTTCTCACAATGCAACTAGTTCGAAGTCTCTGTCGGGTAAAGGGTGAGCAGACGAAAAATGCTTTACGATCAACTGTGCTTATTCCTCTTCGTCGGTGAACCTACTATTGAGATTGATCAAATCCACTTAAGGAAGTAGTTTTGGTTCCTCGGAGCTGCAGGGGAGGGTGGCCTTAGCTTACTTTGGCTTGGCAACTATGGCGTTGAGCCCTTTAGATGCAGCTTCGTAGCACCGACGATCATCTTCTATGTCCCCGTGGATAGTGGCCACTTGTCCTGATGAAGTATATTATTTCATATTTAGGTGCATTGTGGAAGGAACGACAATGACCTCGGCAAGGGTAGGTCGGCCTAAGATGTAGTGATATAGAGACGGGCATTGAACCACGAGGAACTGTACTTTAATGGACTTTGCGGTTTCTCCTGCTCCGAAGGTTACAATCATATCGATGTATCCCCAGGGTATGGAGAACGTCTCGTTGTATCCTTGGAGATCTGAGCCCACGTAGGGTGCCAAATGTGTCTCGTTACGTGTCAGGGTTGCAAAGAGTTAGGAGTACAAGATGTCAATAGAGCTTTCCTGGTCGACTAGGACCCTTTGAACGTCAAAGTTGGCCATCTGCATGCAGACGAGCAGGGGAATGCTGGCGTTAGGTACTCCGCGGAGGAGGTCTTCCTTAAAGAAAGAGATGGGTGCTGGTCCTCCACGGGGAGGGTCAAGAGTGGAGTTTTGGTTGGAGCTGGTGCTGATCAGTTTACCAAACAGTCGCTTTACCAACCCCACTGTAACTTTGTTGGGCCCACCCCTGAGATGACCATTGTAGAAGGGAAGGACTCCCACAAACTATAAGCAGCGAAATAGACAAGATTGATGTACGGTTTGGGGATGTATAAATCATTTGTCTGCATGATGCTGATGGCGACTCGGAGATTGGCTTCTACAGCTGGGGAAGCAGTTTCCTCGGCTTTTAGAGGTTCCTGTACCTCCCGTCGAGGAGTCTACTTTCCCTTAGTGAATTGTTTTAGATGGTCGTCTTGAATGAGGATTTCAATGGCATCCTTCAGATGAATGCAATCGTCGGTATTGTGTTTGTAGGACTTATGAAACCGAAAATATTTAATCTTGTCAGTGTTTGTCTTGTTCGACACCTGTTTAGGGAATTTTACCCCATCTTGGCAGAACTCGGAGTTGGCACATTCAGACAGGATTTTCTCCCTGGTCTCCGTGAGGGGCGTATAATTATGAAACCTCCCGATTGGGCCTTTATGCTCCCGCGGTTCACGGGAGCGATCTTCCTTTTATTTTTTGCCTCCCCGACAGGATGTCAAGGAGTCCTCGTGTTTAGATGGTTTGGCGTCTTCGTGACGCTTAGTATCGCGGGCAATGTCGGCTGCCTCTTTCTTCTCGTATTGAATATATACTTGTTCCTTGAGGAGAAAAGCATCAAGCGTGACGGGTGTCTCAATGCCCACAACACTCCTGAAGTCGCTGTGGGGACGGAGTCCTCGCTCAAGAAGGTATTTCTTCATATCATCCGTGGTCGAGACCTGGACGGCTTCCTTATTGCACCTTTCGATGTATGCCCGTAGAGGTTCTTCTTTGCCCTGGACGATCGCTTCCAAAGAGGCCTCAGTCTTTGGATGACATCATGAAGCGGTGAAGTTTTAGGAAAATGTTCTCTCGAGCTGTCTCCAAGACGTGATGGATTCGTGAAGAAGGCTCTTATACCAAGCCATAACTCATTTCCTTAGTGTCGTAGGGAAGAGAAAACATTTAATTTCTCCTCGGACGCCTCTATAATCCAGTAGAGCGTCGATGTTCTCGATATGCTCGTCTGGGTTTTTGTTCCGTCGTAGGTTCCCAGGGGAGGGGGCTTCTCGAGCCCTTTTGGGATTCTAGTGGACATGATCTCTTCTGAAAGGGGGCCACTAGGTTTATCCTTGTTAATAGAATAATGGGAGGCGGAGCGAGAGCGGTTGTCCTAGTGTCGATGAGGGGGGGATATTAAGCAATTTCTTGCACCCTCAGGAAACGATCATGCTCTTACTTGAAGAGTCCCCCTGGTCTTTCTAGCTTCCGGGGACTTGTTTCGTCGAGGGGATGAACAAGTCCATTTCTTGATGGACCCAGCTGCCTCTGGGTGGTGGTGGTCCCTCTTTTACCCAAGTGACTTGATGCGGGATCTGCAAGGTCTCCTCGTGGGGGAAGGGGACCTGGTGTGTCTTGCCTCCTCCAGAGCTTCTAGCCTTTCGCCCTGGAGCAAGAGTAGGAGGTTCATGTTGTTGGTCATTTTGACCAAAGTTGCGAGCATCTAATTTGTCCCTTATGGGATGGGAATCAGGGGGGGGATCAGCGAGCGTGATCTCAGGTTCAGGCTCGGGTGACGGGGAGGCAGTATGCTCATCCTGGAAATGTTCAGGCTCCCTGAGGGGAGGGATGGTTCCATCGCTTTCCCGTTGTTTGACGGTAATGTTGGAAAGGACTCAAGCTTTGACAGAGTCATCGTGGTGAGCCATTGAGAGAGTTGAATGGCAATGTTTTGATTTTCACGATCTAGAGATGATAAAATAGGGTAACACGAAGTTTTCCATAGACGGCGCCACTGATCGTATTTATGATCATAATCTACAACGGTTGCGGATGCTGACATGGGCCTAGAAGTCTTTGCTCGGTCGTCGAGGAGAATGGGGGTGTACCTAACCCTCTTATGTGATAGGGTTTATATAGAGAGCTCTTAGTGTTTGGCTATTGGTCTCTATTTTGGGCCTGGATCATATATCCCCCATAAATAGGTAACTTCCAGAAACTAATCGTTGGGAAGAGCACTCCTGGTCGGATTAGATGGACGTCGAGCATAGAGATATTCGAGCAAGAGTTGTATTCGGCTGAATCTGGGCGACTCCTGCGTGTGTCTAGTAGAAGTCAAGAAGGAGCAGAGAAGTCCGACCACAGGTGTTCATGGTCGACGAGTCTTCCTTAGTTGAGGGGCATGGAGCCAGTGAGTCCCTCTGACATTTGGACTATCGGGATGTTCCGTGAGCAGGAGTGGATTGGGCCATGCCTAGTCATTGGGCCAGTCCGGAACACATATCATTATTTAAGTTAGAGCTGCTACTCAGTAAGTTGGCATGAATTGGCAGAAATAACGTTGAAGGCATATGCATTGTTGCCCCTATTAATTGGCAAGATGTTGGGAGTTTTGCTCCATTGGTACCACATGCATCACATTGTCTAAGTTGCATTTCCAAGTCGTATAGTATGTTGTTATGTTGTATATCGTGTTGTTTAAGTTGTTGTTGTGAAGTGATGATTTATGTAATCTAATTTAATATGTTATTTATCATATATCCGATTATATAGTTCAATATCTCACCCCTTCTGTTTGAATGTTTCTCTCTGTTGGTAATCTGCAGGTGATCCAGAGTAGAGCTGAATACCTTAGTAGATTCGAGTTAGGGTTGCCGCTCTGATACGTAGCACTCGGGGGGATAACGTTTGTTTTCTGTTGATGTTGGCTTTTATTATAGTTGCTGAATTTAAAGTTGTTTAATTAAAGAATTGTTGCTTTTGAGGTTGTTTTAAGTTGAATTATTTAAGAATCTGCTGCGTAGTATTGAAAGTATTTTGTTTTAAAGATAAAGTTGATGTTGAATGTTGTTTACAAAGTTAAAATGTATCATCTCATTTGAATTGTCAAAACTTTTTTACGTTGATTTTATTAATAATTATCGGGTAGAAATGGGGTGTTATATTAATGGTATCATAGCAGGTCGGTCCGTCCAACCAAGTTGTCTTACGTTGTTTGTTCCTCAGTATGCAACATGTGTGTGAAACACTGTCGGTACTTGCTTGTAGGTTTGTTAACCGTTTGTCAACAGGAGTTATTTGAAACTAGTGGGGAAGAAGTTTGCTTCTCAAAGATGTTTGTGGTATGTGAAGTTGGTTGGAGGTGGTATTGATTGCAGGAGTCCAAGGTATTGTCAGAGCGGTGTTGTTGCGAATCAACGAGAGTAAGGACTCATGATTTTATTCGTCGGTTAAGTTGAGATACTATTGAAGGAGTACAAATTGGTAAGGTTGAGGTTTGCTTCTCGGAGAAAAGAGGGCATTGTGAAGAATAGTGACTTGCAAGTGGAGTATAAATATTGAGGTCTCTTGAAGATGATTGCGACTTGCCTTTTGAGTATGAGTTGGAGTTGGAGTTGCTCGAGGAATGGTGTTTATCTGCTAAGTGAGTAAGACAAATCATAGACGATGAAGATTATATGAGTGCATGTGTGTGATGGAAATTATATGAGATATGCTTGGAGTATTGACAATGGGTTAAAAAGGTGATTGGGAATAAGAATCTATCCCAAAAGAATTGTCGATTTGATGAATCAACTGGTAGACTTGTATGTCCTGAGTATAGTCGGATTAAAGTCGGATGATTTCCAAATTAGGTGAAAATAAAGGATAGTTGGAAGAGTTTGGAAACTTAAGAGAGAGGTAGAACTCAAGCTCATCAATTTCAGTTTTTATTTTCGTATTTATGGAGCAACCTTCAGTAAAAGAGGCATAAATTCTACTTGTGAATCTGATGAAAGCGATTCTTGACTTTTTGGAAAGCTTATGAAATTCCTTATAGTTTGCATATAAATTTTGTCTTCAGAACATTTTTTAAAAGGGAGAAAGACGCGTTTGAATATTTGGGTCTGATGCAGATTTATGCTTGAAGTTTGTATACGAGATTTCTTGACCAGTCCCATCGCGAGGACGATAACTCCTTACCCGTAACTCAGATTTGATCGATTCTTGAAGTTATGGAATCTACATGAAATTTCCTTCAAATTGGAATATAATTTTATGATTGTGAGGTATGTATTGAAGAAGATAATCATGTTTGAAGTTGGACAATAATTATTGGAGATAGTAAGATGTAGTCAATTATTATATGTGTGGTAATAGGAAGAAGTTAAGAGTATCGGAGACGCACATGGAAGTGCAGCGTATGATGGTTGAAAATGATTAGAGTATAGAAGTCTTTGAGGAAGGTTAAATAGTTAAGTGGATTGTGTGTTAGTGACGAGATGTGTCGACATGAGTTGGATTTTTTTTCCGGAAGTTTCTATCACCAACCAGATGATGGGATGGTGTAACACCCCAAATTTTCCCTCTTCATTTTAAGCATCATATCATATCATATTCATCATACTCATATCATTTCCTCAGCATCATATCATGGAAAGATGAAGCATAACATCCCGCATGTCCTAGCATCAAGCATATGGTCATCTGTGGAGGTCCTTGAAGCATTTCAAGCCATGACAAGGGTCCCAATGAGTTTGTACAAGTCTTATGGTTATTATACTCTCAATTTACAAGATCAAGTCCATTGGCAAAAGCTCAGAAGATTGCATGATCATCAGAGATCTCAGGACAAGGCAAAGCTCCTATACAAGGCACCCAAATTAGGGTTTGAGATTCAGGCACCAAGATCTCACAACTTTGGCCATTTATTTTGGGAAAAGTATTCTATATGTTAAGAGGATCCTATGTGTCAAATTTCATGAGAAAATTCCATGTGGAAGTCAGTCAATGCCTCAGTTGCTTGCAGATGAAGCAAAAAGTCAACAAAGCCCATAAAAAGTCAATTGTGCAATTTTAAGGGGTCTAACCCAAATGTTTTTGGCCAAGAGGGGTCCTTACAATGTTATAAGAGGTTTGGAATGATCAAAGTTCAAGAATCATGGAGATTTGAAGGGTTTTGCAAAAATGGTACAAAGTTGGTTTATGGAATTTTCCAAATTTGGCAACTTTTGCCCTAATTTTCAAATGGCCTTAACATGATCAAAAATTCTTCAAATGGATCAAAGTAAAACATGAAAGTTGAAGAGTAAGGGCTCCCATTTTCAAAAAGTACAAGTACATTTTCATAGGGTTTGTGGATCTCCCTAGGGCTTCTTCAAAAATTTCACCATCCTAGGGCAAAAATCAACTTTTCAAAAAGCCACCAAGTGCAAAAGGGCTCAAACTTGAATTATGTGACTTGGTACAGGCCCAATCTTGTTTCCAACTTAAAATGCATTGCATTAGGACCAATTTTCTCCAAAGAATGGTCCATTTTCGTGCACTTTGAAAAAATCCCTCCAAAACATGCAAATTAGCAAAAGTCATGAAACAAGTGTGATACTTGAATCCAAGGGCCAGGAATGACTGGATTTGAATCAAGGATGGAAAATTAAAGCTACATGTGCTGAGAGGCCCAAGAGAGCATGGGCATAGCATGCTTATCTCACCAAGTGCAAATTATGCAAAATCATTAAAAACTCATGACTCATTCGTGCATTCTTTTTGACACTTTCAACATTGCCCTGTGAGGTCATAATAAGAAGAATTAGGGTTTAGAAAATCTCAGATCTACTTCATTCTCTCATTCTCAACTTTCTTGAAACTTTGCATTTTCCTCCATATCTCTTCACACAAGCAAGTAAACTCCAAACCAATTGTGGATCTGTGATCTAGAGAAGCTCAGGATCCTTAAGCATACACTCATTGAAGCTTATCCTCAAGTTTGGCCAGCTTACCATTTCAAGGCAACTTGCTTTGAAACTTCAGATCCAGTGTGTTTCAAGACCTTAGATGCATTTATTTTGCATCTAAGGAGTAAGAGGAGTGATTTGCACGCATTGGTTGGTTTTCTAGCTCACTGAATCAAGATATCCATCTCAGGTATGGCTTGAAATCTCATGTTCTAAAAATGAAATTGATATGGTGTTTTGCAATCCTTGATGTTTGCTGATCATGCTGCACTTTGTAGAATTGAATTTAGTGCATTGTAGTGAAAGATATATGCATTTCAAGTTTCATGGTGACACTTTATTTCCTTCGATCTGTCCATTTCTTTGAGATTTAGCTGTTTTTAAGGTCATATTTGAATTCAGTGATGTCTAATTAGTTAATCTGGGTTGTTTGTTTTCATTTATTGGTGGATTTTTGGTACTGGTTTGGTTTCCGGTGCCGGAGCCCTAGCTCCGGTCACCGGAATTTGTTTTGTGATCAACCTAGGGTTTCCATGAAGAAGATGCACAACAGCCATTAGATTTCCTCATCCAGCGCTTGGAAACGTGCCACGTAGCCCTAACCTTTCTTCCATCTCTTTGTAATTTTCTGTTTTCATTTTAATACATAATGTGACGCTGCCTATGCTAATTAATATGCACTCACCATTCACAGCACAACATAGTGCCACCTCAATTAATGAGGTGCTCCACTCCAGCCGTTTGATGAATCTCGCGCGTCCATGTTTTTCCAGCTTTTTCTTCATTTATTCAATTAAATTCCACACTAATACACATACATCAGCGCTGCATACTGGGCCCAAGCAAGAACTATTCGCACCTCCTCCCCCCAGGCCCATCCAAGTTACACGCATGAAACCTTACTTATCACACTCCCTTCATTTCTTTTAACTTCTTTTTTCCAATTTAATTTCCTTTTATTCAGTTTAGTTTTAATTTTTTATAAAATAGTTCCATTCACATAAAAAATCCCAAAAACATCATGTGTGTTATTTTGAGTCTCTATTATTTTATCATATTTTTATTTTATTTTTTCCCTTTTTCCACGTGTCTGAATTAATTCCCCATTTCACATAGCTTCTTTTTAAGTCTTCTTTGACCACTCTGCCTTGTATAATTTCCATACTCTTCAATATTTTGAGTTTTGATCCCATTCTTTTTGCTTTGATTTCTTAAGACATTGGCCATTTCATGTGATTTTTCTATGGATTTTTAGAAACTTATTTCTTGAGTCTTGGTCTTGTGACTTATGATGTAAGTTAGTACCCCTCACTTGTGTTCTTGCTTCCATTTAACCTAGTTTGCTTCTGAATCTTTTCAAATCCTTTTGGCTAGTTGATATAACATGTTTGAAGATAATTTGGTTTCAATTGTGGAATTTTTAGATGGTTGGTTGATTTATTGTGGATTTTATCTTGAACCTTGTCCCATTTTGCTTCCTTTGAACCTCTGGCTCTCATATAAGCCTAGAAGGGCACTTGGGCCCATTTCTTCTTCTCATTTGGGGTTCCTTTGTGGTGTGGGTACCTTCCTAGTCCTAGGATAGGGTTTGTGTCTTCTGAATTTTGGTGTTTGCTTCTTCTTTAAGTCATTTGCTTCTTTAGGTGCTTTCACTTCATCCTATTGCTTCCTTTGCTTCCATTTTGGTATTGTTTGGTCTTGTGTGTCCATTCCCTTCATCTCGTTGGCTTCTTAATCCATTCTTCATCTTTTTTTGGTTCTGGTTGTGAGCTTTGTGTTCATGTCTTATGCATTTTGCTTTACATATTTCATAAGTGTGCATTTGTTCTCATAGGTGTTTCATGTTGCATCTTTAGCTTGCATACTTCTTCTCCTCATTTCTTTGAGTTGCATTTGCATTGTGCATATGTTCATACCATTTCACTTCTGATTGTGTGATGTTATCATGTTATCTTGCTCATTTTGTTTCACTTGTATGCATACTAACCTTGCAGGGGCTATGGTAAGTGTGAGGTGTGGGAATTGAGTTCCACATCTCCAATTCTCATCTTCTCCTCTTATGCTTATCTTGAGCTAACCCTTTGTTGTTGGGCTTAGGCATTTCTCATCCCTTCTTCTATCTTCTTCTTCTCTTCTTCTTTCTTCTTCATTAGGATAGAAACCTCACTAACCCTTAGGACATCCATGCATGTTAACACTTAGGATTTCTAGTTCCCCTTTAGAGTTTTTCCTTTGTGATCCTTTGGTGCTTTCTTTTCTCATCTTTAAATTCAATTCTAATCCACTTAATAAAGGTTGAGTACTTTCATGTGACACGAGACTTTGCTATGAGATACTTGCACGCGTTCCGTTTCGGGGCGAGGTGTGAGTCATCACTCGTGGTGGATAGGTCTTAGCATGAGTACCTCACAAAGAAAAGCTAAAAAACAGTTCTTAACCAAAAAACCACAAAAATACTTAATAATGGTAATAGGCCAGTATGCTTAAGCCTTCACTTGTGGGACTAGCTTTGGGGATTTCCTCCATAGATAGGTGTACCCCTTGCGCATTCCATTTCGGGATGATGTGGGATGTACACATCCCATTGAGTAAGACTTAGGTACACTCACCTATACAAACTTTCACTCATAAAAGCTTCTAAAAAACACCAAACAAACAATAAGCATCTTTCCTTCGGGAATTCTTTTCTCACCTCATTCGCTCCGTACGCGAGCTTGCTCTTACTTGTCACTTTGCAAGACGGTTACACACTCGTCGTCCGAGTCTGCAACACCTGAGCAATGGCATAGGCAGTTCAAGTCTTAATTCACAAGCAACTTCCTTTTAGTACCCCTAGTTAGGGGAACTACGACGTCTCTGATCCTCATTATCCTGATGAGGTACGTAGGCAGCGGGGTAGGGCCCGTTCGAGCACAATCTTTATTTTCCCTACATTTTTCCTTTGTTTTCTTATTCAATTCTTTTCTCAGTTTCTTTCCAGTTTCTTTCCATTTTCTTTTCTTTTGCTGCAACTTTCATACCCTCACCCTTTGAAATAATTATCTTTGCAAGCGTGGATCCCGTCGGGTACGGCGGATGATCTGGGTGCTAATACCTTCCCAGGTCATAACCGACTCCCGAACTCAGTCTCTTTGGTTCGTAGGACCTGTGTCCTTCCTCTTTCTTTCTTCTGGTTTGTGCAGCATTACCATTCCCTTTCTTCGGGATAAAAATGCCTGGCTGGCGACTCTATTCTTTTTTCGCGCCACTTTCGCGTTTGTACCAGGATGGAAATCCGGGGAGCGACAGATGGTATTATGAGATTGTGATTAGAATGAGAATCAATCGTGAATCTATGTGAATCATTAAAGTTATGAGATTAAGAAGAAAGACAGAGGGATTGTTAGTGTTGTTAAACCTCCTGACTTGGATAAATGTTTCGGTTGAAGTGGACCGATTTGGATGGTACTTGATGTGGTAGTGTAACACGGTGGGAGAACTGACTTTAGTTAAATTTTGCGGATAACAAGAGTCGCCACCGACTTTTATTTTATCCAAAAGGAAAGGGCACAAAAGAACATGAAAGACCTTAAAAAGATTTTGAGTTCGGGGGGTAGGTTATATAAAGGGAAGGTGTTAGCACCCTTTATATCCATGGTTATCCATGGGCTCTTAGTTACTTAGCTCACTTAAACTGTTTTGAGAAAGGTGTAGTGTGTGATTAAAAATTTTCTAAGCACTTTATAATGATCCTCGTATGGATGTATATAAAGACTTTGTTTTGAAAATTTGTTTGAAATATGAAGTGCAATGAAGTATTTTTGAAGAAAAGTGAGCAAGTACTTAAGAGGAACCTACCCTATGCTAAGTCTTTACTGTTCTTATATGTTCTTTCAATGGTAAGACTATCCCTATTATTAAGGAATAGGTAGTCATTACCTCGGATGTAATAAGGGACATGTATAGGGACATCTGAATTTAGGCAACTGTAAGGTGTCTTTAGCAATTTGTAGGGACTTATCATCTTTTATTCGAAGGGACAAGATCATTTATCGTAGGCAACCTCGAAGGGACTTGATCTTATAAACTGAAGGGACTCGATGATATTTATGAAGGGACTTTGCTTAAGACACCTTACTTGACCTTAGAAATAGGCAACATGAGGGGTAACCCTAGAAAGTGCAAGATGGCGATCAAAGATCGACTTACGTGTGTGAGTGTTTATTTTCAAATATTTATCTTTTTTAAATTAGTTATCTAAATTAAATTAATTACAATTATGTTTGCACTCCCTATTTACTAACCACACAATTTATATTAAAAAATAAGAAAATAAAGACGAAAAATAAATCTACAAATTATTACACGGCTTTAGCAGATACATAATAATCGGATAAAAAATGAATTATAGAGCAATAATAACGGAAATAAAATAATAAATAAACAATGGTAATAAGGCAATAATAATAATAAAGTCATAATGAAAAGAAATTAAGATTAGAATTTGAAAAAAAATTATTTTAGGTTTAGACAAATTAGATTTTTTTGGAAGTTATTTAGGAAAATATAAGTTTAAATAATTTAGTAATAATAAAAGAATAAAGTGTTATATTTAAAAAAAACAATATTATTAATGTACAAATTATAAAATAAAAAGGGTTATTGTATAAAAAAAAGGTATTAAGTTAGTTATTTACAAAATAAATAAAGAATAAGAAACTACTAAATTATTAAGTTAATAAGTCATTTATAACTTAATTATATACAAGATTTTTAGAATTATTATTATTTAATTAGAATAAAAATGGTCAATTAGATTTTATTTACAACTATATAAATATAATAGAATGATAAAAATTAAGAAGTTAAAAGAAGGATTAGAAAATTTTTTAATTAGAAAAACTTAATTATTTGGTTATTTATTTACAAAATATAATTATGATAAAAATTATATACAAAATACTATTATTATTATTATTATAAGAAAAAGTTTATTGATTAATTAGTCTTTTTTTTTAATTAATGATCTAAGTCCATATTAATTTTCATTCAGTTCTTGGCACGCCCTAAATTACTAACCACGTAGGGAATAATAAAAATAAATAAAGGCAGAAATTTAAAGGCAGAAAATTAAAATTCCTACACTATTACATGGCTGAGGCAGTTACATAATTATATGGCGAAAAATTAAACTACACTATTACAAGAGAGGAACAATTACACAGTAAAAATATAATACACATGAATAACATAAAAATGAGCGACAAAGGTTCATAAACTAGGTTGAAGGTTTACAAAAGTGTAAGGTTTTAGGTTTATAAAAAAAATTAGGGTTTTGGTTTAAGAAATTTTTTAGGGTTTATCTAAAAAATTAGGTTTTGAAAAAAATTAAGGTTTAAAAAAAAGGTTTAGAGAATTAAAAATATTAGGGTTAAAATTAGCAATTTAATCTAAAACCTACCTTAAGTGTTATGAGAGAAATAAAATGATTTTTTAAAGGAAAAAGAAAGAAGTTTTTTTTTTTTTGTAAAATACTTATTTATTTTATTTAAAAAAATATATATATTAACATTTTATGAGAAAACTATATTTTATTTATTTTATTTGTTAGAAAAAAAATTTAATTTAATTAAAATGATAGATAATATATAAAATAATAGAAAATGTGTAAAAGGAAAAGAAATAGCCAAAATACCTGGGGTGGGATTTGAACCCAGGTCCTAGGCTTTTTCCATGTTGGTCCAGCCTTCTTGTCACCAGGCCACTTGCGTCAGGTCTTAGACATCACACACGCGTATCATTAACACTGGATCACCTGCGAAATTAGTTTTGTAGGATTTCCTACGTTTTCTTCAATGATCACCATACCTGTAAAATTTCTTCAAATTAAAAGTATCATTGTACTCAACACAACCAGACCAATTCATTTAAGCAATTTATATTGATCAAAACGCGAAGCCCTAAATTGAAGCCAAGAACCCTAACAATGGCTTCTCCTCATATAAGCACCTAAAGTTCAATTGATGCATCCAGAAATACTCTATACCACAAAACAAACATCATTAGATGGTCATAATTAATTGAAAGTGCACGAAATAGTGAAAACGAAAAAAAATATTCAAGCATGAAGATGCATTCAGGTTAGTCAATTCATGAAGCATTTGATGAATGTAATGATCTGAGCATGTTCGAAATTCATCAAGGAAGCTATCCCAAACTTCCAAATTGTTTGAAATAAGCTGCAACTATGAAATCGAATTCAACTTTTTGGAAGATTTTTTGTGTTCTTCAAGTGCCTCTTTTTTCCAGATCTTTTTCGTCCACTGTGTTTGTGTTATGTTCCTCTTCATATAGTGAACCAAATTAGGTATAAAAAAACATGTGACTTTGTGGGCTTTTGGATGTCTTGAATGTGAAGAAATCTTCTTGCCAAAAATTAGTCAAAAAATCAAATATTTTCATGCCATAAGGCCTTAGCACGAATTTGGATGGTTTTGAATCAACTTAAATGTTATTTAAAAGCTTCTAGAAGAAGAATCCAATCAAATATTCATATTTTCATATTTTATTTTGATTTAAAATGAATTTTAATGAATAAAATCCAAATAAATTATAAATAAATTATAAAAATCAGAAAATACTTGTATTGGGTCGTGCTTGAGGATATCATGAAGATTGGGTGGCAATTTGGTAGGCCCATTTGGCAAAATTTGGTTTTAAGGCTTCATTTGCTTCATATACCTCCCAAAACTTTCCCAACTTTGCAAAAGCACAAATCCCTCAATTTTAAGGCTATGAAGGTGTTCTTGGACATTTTGGAAAGCTTAGAGAGTCCTCTAACCAACCTCTTTGGTCTCATGTCCATATCCTTTACCATTCTCAAGTTATGCTCTTTGGAAGTTGTTGACTTTTAAAAAGACTTATAATGTCTTAGCTCATACCTTCCAAATGAAGCATTTTTGGGATTGGCTTGTGAGACACAAAGTTGTAGATAATTCAATTTCTTTCAAAATGAGCTTTGGATGGAAAAAATTTTATGAAGCATGTGAAAGTTATGGCTGGTCAAAGTTCAGTTGACTTTTCCTATGAAAACCCTAATTTAGAAACTCCTGATTCTTGATGATCTGAAATCTCCTTGATGAATCATGATCAACCCTTGACCAAATGATGAATTTTACTTCATATACTTGATGTTGGCAAAAAATCATGAAGTTTGACTTTGGTTTGACCACTGTTGACCTCAGTTTGACTTTTTGACTGCTTTGACTGATTTTAACCTATCTGATCATCTGACTGAGCAAATCTTTTGGGAAAGCCTTGAAACTTGACATGGAGATTCTTGAACACATATAGGATACTATGAAGCTCACTTTAAGTCTTGGAAGTCCATTTAGCCTGATGAAAGTCAAAACCCTAGTTTAGGATGCCTTGCTTAGGAGGATGCATTGTCTGAGGGAATTGTCAAACTTTCTGACTAATTGTGAACCTTGTGTATCTTGTGAACCTCATGAGGTATATTGTGAACCTTGTGAACCTTGTGAAACTCTTGGGACATCTTAGTACACAATGTCTTGTCTTGGTGAGGGCAAAGTTTGGGGTGCAACAGCTGCCCCTGTTCAATTTTCTGAAACCTGAGGGGTTAGATTGGTATATGTGCCAGTCGTGACCTGGAAGGTTGAAGGGGATTGAACACAAAAGCCCAAAAATTTGCACTCGCCGGTGCATAAAGTAACACTGATGATTAGTTGTATATGCTTAAGTGGGCTTGAAGATGCCACTTGGGAGAACTAGAGATGGGCTTAGAGATGCCATCTATAATATCAGAAGGTGATGATATCTTTATGTTGATACTGGATATCAGTACTAGGTCTTCGTATAGGCCGTCTCTGAATCGTTTATGCAACATGATTTGAATTGTTGAATAGACCAGTAGAAATAAATCTTCGTGACGATTATCTCTTCTGGAAATATCTTGGATTAGGGAATGGGTCTTTGTACAAACCGTTTGCCTACTCTCCAAGGACAAAAGAATATCAGGATTAATTCTTCTGAAAAATATCTTGAACTAGGGAATGGATCTTTGTATAGACCGTTTGCCTACTATTCAAGAGCAAATAGATTAAATCTTCTGAAAATATCTTGAACTAGGGAATGGATCTTTGTACAGACCGTTTGCCTACTATTCAAGACCAGATAGACGAAATCTTCTAGAAGTATCCTAGACTAGGGAATGGATCTTCGTATAGACCGTTTGCCTACTCTCCGAGGACAAAAGAGTGTCAGGATTAAATCTCCTGAAAATATCCTGGATTAGGGAATGGATCTTTGTATAGACCGTTTGCCTACTATCCAAGAACAAATATATTAAATCTTCCGTAAATATCCTGGACTAGGGAATGGATCTTTGTACAGATCGTTTGCCTACTCTCCGAGGACAAAAGAGTATCAGGATTAATTCTTCTGAAAAATATCTTGAACTAGGGAATGGATCTTTGTACATACCGTTTGCCTATTATTCAAGAGCAAATAGATTAAATCTTCTGAAAATATCTTGAACTAGGGAATGGATCTTTGTACAGACCGTTTGCCTATTATTCAAGACCAGATAGATGAAATCTTCTGGAAGTATTCTGGACTAGGGAATGGATCTTTGTACAGATCGTTTGCCTACTCTCCAAGGACAAAAGAATGTCAGGATTAAATCTCCTGAAAATATCCTGGATTAGGGAATGAATCCTTGTACAGACCGTTTGCCTACTCTCCGAGGACATCTTGAGTAATGTATAGATCATTTCTGACCTGTTGTGGATTGTTGACAGCATTTCATCTGCATATAACCATCCTGCAAGGAAAAAGGTTAGTTTATGCAATATGTATGCATGCATGGTATGGTGCATCTAAGTAAATGTGTTATGTATTTATGGATATGTTATGGTATGATATAAATGATGTATGTATGCAGCTTGAAGCGTTTGTATATCTTCGTATAACAACTGTTGGCTTAGGGAAAATAAATCCTGATTCGTTGCTGAAGAATATGAGGAACTCGTTCCCGTCTCGTTTGATAGTATAGTATTTATAACCTCCCGTCTTCGTTTGTCGTACTTCTATTGAAGGAATAAGTTCCTGAGTATCCTGACCGAGGATAAAAGAGATGGACATAAATTCAAGGGGATACGTAACTTGAAGTATCTATAAAGATAAATTTGCTCTACTAGGGATTTGTAGTTGTCTTGTGGGGATAAACCGGCGAAGCTTCGTTGAACTACTACCCTCGTTCGTCCTTAGTAAATACTATTATTGCATTTCATGCATTTCTGGTAAGCATCAATCATATTCAAAGCATATATACATTCAAACATAACCAACAAACGTTTTTCGCATTAGTAAAAGAGGAAAAGTAATCCTGAATAAAGAGGGAAAAGTAAAGCTGAACTCGAAAACAGAATCGTTTCAACTTTGAGAGTGTATAACCAATTGGATTTAGAGCTCCTGAGATTCTTAACTTTCCTGAATACCTTCCCAGAAATCCTCATAGCTGGATCTGAAGACATGATACTGACACCATCTAATACTACTGGCGTAGACAATGAATTTCCACAATGGCTTCTACTGAGAATCCAATATCAAGGCAATACAATGAGAGGAACGTGTCTTCAAATTGTGATGGACCATATACACTCCGGGTATTAGATTTGAAAAGAAAGCATTGCCCCTTGGTTGAGGATGAATTGTCCCATAATGGAAGTATCTGAATGTAGTTACCTCAAGAGAAATAAGCAGAATGCCCCACAATAATATGCCCCTGACATCATGAACTTTATAATGTTACCCTTAGTAATTTAGATAGATGAGGAGATCTGCCCCTGGCTACTTAAACATAGTTGAATCCTGTCCTGATTGCCCCAAATGAGTTAGGCAGTATCATGGTCTGCCCCCTTGATTGGGAGATAATGACTATGCCCCTTTGTATACATGGACTTTGATCCAGGAAGCAACCTTGTTTATCGGAAGGACTTTGGTTTATTGAACATTCACCCTGTAAGCTTCTTTGTTTATCAAACACTCAGGTATATGCAAACAAATATATTCAAAAATGCAATGCTTATGTCTGTCTTGAAGTTTTGAAAAAAGAGTTATTTTAGAAAAACAGTTTTTTTTTGTGAAAACTGTGATATTAACTCAAGTTTTATAATAAGCCCTAAAGGAGTCAAGATACCTTTTTGTAGCAGTACGCTTTCGAACTAACCATGCTTCAGTTAGGACTTTTAAAGGGTTGTAACATGGCCTGGTTCACGGTTTAAGAAACAAAGGATAAATGCTCAAATTTTATTTGTACCCAACCCAATCTCCATGATGTTCTTCAGTCCTATGCTCAGTTAACTTATGCATTGAGGCTCAAAGGAGTTTGGAATTGTAACACAGACATTTGTGATAGTTCAGAAACCAAAAATTTATTTGAACATTCAGTTATCTTTCTTTGTTGAGGATTCATAGTGACCTCTTTTTTCTTTTGACTTTGTTATCCCTTCTTTTTGCCTGAACTGTTTGTTTCAAAATTACAGTCAGCGGAATTTCTCAATTTTTTTTTTACTAAGTCTCCTTCATAGGTTTTGACTTAGTGGGTTTTTCTTTTGCTGGATATTAACTGTCAGGTTTAATGATTACAGAGAACCATCATTAGTTGTGTACAACACAGATAATTGGCATATTTGAGTTAACCGAGTAACTACCCTGCCCCGGGTTATGAATAAGGGTTTTAATTTGTGCGAGAATAAAAACTCCTACTTCATAGGCTCAAAAGGGTTGACTAGGGATTAACTTCCTTATATCTCCACTGTTTAGGAATTGAAACAATGCCTGTACATCGTCAACATAGTCTGTTCAAAAGCATACTGCCTAATATTATGGTATTGTTTTCGTCATCCTCCCTCTACAGGCTTATAGCTTTATCAGGAGTTAAATATCACAAAATAGAAATATGAAGCATAGTTCAAAATATAGTGAAACGAATGGATTAATTCAAGACAAACATATGCAATGCATTAATGAAAACAAAAGTTTAACATAATAGTAAGTGTTTAGGCAAACAAAAGAAATTACAAACGAAAATTCAAATGTTCTCAAAGCCTCTTCCTATAAACTCGTCACTCCAGTTATCTGGAAACTTTGATGCTTGATGGACGATAGAAGAACTCAACCTGGCCTTCTGGCGTAACCTCGAGTATTCCTTCGTCAATCAGGTCTTGAATCTTATTCTTCAATGCCCAACAGTTATTAGTGTCATGTCTAGGACAGTCAGAGTGATACATACACCTTGCCTTGGGATTATAGCGAGGAGAGGAGGTATTAGGATTTTTAGGAGAATTTTCCAAGGAAATCAACTTCATCTCCAACAGGAATTGCAAAACTTGTGACATTAGTATGCTGAACCGGATGAACTGTCTTCTACATTCCTTGTAAAGAAGTGGATTAACCTTACAAGGCCTTCTTTCTTCCATTGAAGGATGATTAGTAGTAGCCTGTCTCTTTCGTTCTCTTATCCTTACTTTCCTTTCAGCCAAGTCAGCTTGTTTCAATGGAGGTTGACTGATGATTAGATTCCTAACTCCGTTATGTCGGAGCTTATTGACAAAGCTTCTCAGCTCTTCTTGCCCCTGGGCCAAACTCTGGATAAGAGCCATTTGGCCATTCATCTGGATCCTCATCTCTGCCATTTCAGCTTGTAGTTGTTTCATCTGATCATCCTTGTTGTCCTCAGGATTCTTCTTCTTCGTGTCCTTAGAGAGGAGTGCTTTCAACTCTTCTTGCCCCTTGGACATATTCAGAATCACTTCTTGAAACTGAGCATTTTGAGCTTGAAGATCTTTGACAGATTGTTCGAGAGCCATTTCTGCTGAAATAAACAGCGAGAAGATGAGAAACCTGTTGTGAAAACCTGTCATGCAATGATATGGTATGTAGATGCATATGCAATGTCTTCAAGGACCGCGTGATTTAAATTTGTTTAAACAAACAGAAATGAAATTTTTTATTAGTAAGCATTAAACTCATTTGCCTCTTGGGCTTACAATGAAGGGAAATAAAAACAAAAATGGGGTTTTAGATCTCCCATGGACGTTTCCTCTTTGTATGGAGGTATGTGTTGAGGTTCCGCTCCTCATGAAGTTGCTTGGTCAACTCAAATACTTTTTCTTGGCTGATCCTGAATTGAGCTTCGAAGGTATTTCTTTGTTTCTTCAGTTGGATCCAGGATTTCTGCAATTCTTCCAGGTTAGTGGGCATGTCTGGATGAAGGATGGTATAAGGAGTATCTCCTTCTGCAACAAGTTCCATAGTAGCTGGTAGAATAGCAGGATATAGCATCATAAGAGTCTGAGCACGAGATCGCACCCATATGAGGTAAGATTCCATAGGAATGGAGTACTTTGGTTCCAAAGTCTTATTGTCAACCTTGTTTACATTACCCCAAGCTCGTATGAACCTTTGACGGTAACCTTGAAGATCGTTGTCGTAGTCGAACACAATTCCTTGAATAAGCATGTCATGAGGACCATTACTCCGAGCATAACCAAACTGGCGTAGAGCTAAAGAAGGATTGTAGGTAATGCCCCCTCTTATTCCAAGGAGTGGCACATTAGGGAATTCACTACAATGATCAATGATAGTAACATTCTCCATATATCTAGAGCACCAATGAATATCTGAATGAGAAAGTGACATGATCCTTTTAAACCACCTTAACCCTTGTTCATTCTTTATCACTGATTGAGGAAGGTGAGAAATAAACCACCTAGACAATAGAGGTATACAACACATCAGAGTTCCTCGTGCCTTCGTAGTACGGGTATGAAGAGAGTGTAAGATGTCTCCAAGTAATATAGGCACTGGATTATGAGTCAGAAATATGTTGATGGCGTGTACGTCTATGAACTGGTCTGGATTGGAGAACAACACTAAGCCATAGATCAATAGGGCTAAGATCTCCTCAAAAGCATCATAACTCATAGCCTTCAGGAACACTTGAGCTTTCTCCATCAATACCTTAGCAAGAATACCCTTAACTCCACTCCTTGTTTCTAGGACAATGTCTGATTTCTTTAGATGTAGGGCTGCAACAATGACTTCAGGTTTAGGCTCATTCTCTAAGCCTGTGAAGGGTCTCTGATCAAGGATAGGTATACCCAGTAGTTTAGAGAACTCTTCCATTGTAGGAACCAGCTGATAGTCGGGGAATGTGAAACAGGGATGTTTAGGGTCAAAGAACTGAAACAGGACACTCATCATGTCTTCATCAAATCCTGAAGTAACCAAGTCAAGTAGGTGACCATGCTTCTTGATGAATTGGGATCTTTCAGAAACTTAAGAGACTAATTCCTTAAGCTTAGGAGGTATCCCTACAAAGTTGATCCGGATAGTATTCCGACGAGTAGAAGCCATGACCTGCAACAAAGAACAAAGATAAATCCTTTGGTCCTTGAAATGGTTAGTGAAAATGCTATGCTTATGATGTCATGATTTTATGATGTTATGCTCAATCACAAACATGTGGCACACACAAACAAGTCACACCATAGCCCTAGGTTTAGAGGCTTGCATGAGGTTTAAAGGTAAGTACCTTCCCCTGAAGTTAGTTGGTTCATCCTGTCCTACAAAAGTAACCGGGTTCTAAGGGATCTCAATATCACTGATCCTTCCCAAGGTTGGTTGTTCAGTAGGCAACTTACTTGCCAACCAAAACCCTCCAAGTTTAGGATCTCAATGAGTGTAGCATCGAGTATCAACCAACTTCAGTCTTCACCAAAGCCGGCTATCTCACTACTTTCTAAAGGCCAAGATGGGATGACTAAGGTTCTAAAAGTTAGTTAGTGCATTGACAGCATATGGCAGCCTCATATTATCCTCAACTTACTTAAGGAACATAAGCACCAACCAAGAAGTCACACTAACTATGGCCACCAGATCAACCATATCGGTATACGCCGTACAATTTCCCTGGTCTATTGCCATTTACCTAAGGTACACTAGATCCGGGTTAGGATCTTTCACACATAAAGCCCAAGAAGTAATATAAAGCAAATAAGGCAAACAATTTAAGTGATCTAATTCCTAAGGGTACCCCTCTTTTATTAAGTCCCCAGCAGAGTCGCCAGTTCTGTAACACGGTGGGAGAACTAACTTTAGTTAAATTTCGCGGATAGCAAGAGTTGCCACCGACTTTTATTTTATCCAAAAGGAAAGAGCATAAAAGAACAGGAAAAACCTTAACAAGATTTTGAGTTCGGGGGGTAGGTTATATAAAGGGAAGGTGTTAGCACCCTTTATATCCATGGTTATCCATGGGCTCTTAGTTACTTAGCTCACTTAAACTGTTTTGAGAAAGGTGTAGTGTGTGATTAAAAAATTTCTAAGCACTTTATAATGATCCTCGTATGGATGTATATAAAGACTTTGTTTTGAAAATTTGTTTGAAATATGAAGTGTAATGAAGTATTTTTGAAGAAAAGTGAGCAAGTACTTAAGAGGAACCTACCCTATGCTAAGTCTTTACTGTTCTTATATGTTCTTTCAATGGTAAGACTATCCCTATTATTAAGAAATAGGTAGTCATTACCTCGGATGTAATAAGGGACATGTATAGGGACATCTGAATTTAGGCAACTGTAAGGTGTCTTTAGCAATTTGTAGGGACTTATCATCTTTTATTCGAAGGGACAAGATCATTTATCGTAGGCAACCTCGAAGGGACTTGATCTTATAAACTGAAGGGACTCGATGATATTTATGAAGGGACTTTGCTTAAGACACCTTACTTGACCTTAGAAATAGGCAACATGAGGGGTAACCCTAGAAAGTGCAAGATGGCGATCAAAGATTGACTTACGTGTGTGAGTGTTTATTTTCAAATATTTATCTTTTTTAAATTAGTTATCTAAATTAAATTAATTACAATTATGTTTGCACTCCCTATTTACTAACCACACAATTTATATTAAAAAATAAGAAAATAAAGACGGAAAATAAATCTACAAATTATTACACGGCTTTAGCAGATACATAATAATCGGATAAAAAATGAATTATAGAGCAATAATAACGGAAATAAAATAATAAATAAACAATAGTAATAAGACAATAATAATAATAATAAAGTCATAATGAAAAGAAATTAAGATTAGAATTTGAAAAGAAATTATTTTAGGTTTAGACAAATTAGATTTTTTTGGAAGTTATTTAAGAAAATATAAGTTTAAATAATTTAGTAATAATAAAAGAATAAAGTGTTATATTTATAAAAAAAACAATATTATTAATGTACAAATTATAAAATAAAAAGGGTTATTGTATAAAAAAAAAAGGTATTAAGTTAGTTATTTACAAAATAAATAAAGAATAAGAAACTACTAAATTATTAAGTTAATAAGTCATTTATAACTTAATTATATACAAGATTTTTAGAATTATTATTATTTAATTAGAATAAAAATGGTCAATTAGATTTTATTTACAACTATATAAATATAATAGAATGATAAAAATTAAGAAGTTAAAAGAAGGATTAGAAAATTTATTAATTAGAAAAACTTAATTATTTGGTTATTTATTTACAAAATATAATTATGATAAAAATTATATACAAAATACTATTATTATTATTATAAGAAAAAGTTTATTGATTAATTAGTCTTTTTTTTTAATTAATGATCTAAGTCCATATTAATTTTCATTCAGTTCTTGGCACGCCCTAAATTACTAACCACGTAGGGAATAATAAAAATAAATAAAGGCAGAAATTTAAAGGTAGAAAATAAAAATTTCTACACTATTACATGGCTGAGGCAGTTACATAATTATATGGCGGAAAATTAAACTACACTATTACAAGAGAGGAACAATTACACAATAAAAATATAATACACATGAATAACATAAAAATGAGCGACAAAGGTTCATAAACTAGGTTGAAGGTTTACAAAAGTTTAAGGTTTTAGGTTTATAAAAAAAATTAGGGTTTTTGTTTATGAAATTTTTTAGGGTTTATCTAAAAAATTAGGTTTTGAAAAAAATTAAGGTTTAAAAAAAAGGTTTAGAGAATTAAAAATATTAGGGTTAAAATTAGCAATTTAATCTAAAACCTACATTAAGTGTTATGAGAGAAATAAAATGATTTTTTAAAGGAAAAAGAAAGAAGTTATTTTTTTTTGTAAAATACTTATTTATTTTATTTAAAAAAAAATATATTAACATTTTATGAGAAAACTATATTTTATTTATTTTATTTGTTAGAAAAAAAATTTAATTGAATTAAAATGATAGATAATATATAAAATAATAGAAAATGTGTAAAAGGAAAAGAAATAGCCAAAATACCTGGGGTGAGATTTGAACCCAGGCCATACGCTTTTTCCATGTTGGTCCAGCCTTCTTGCCACCAGGCCACTTGCGCCAGGTCTTAGACATCACACGCGTATCATTACCACTGGATCACCTGCGAAATTAGTTTTGTAGGATTTCCTACGTTTTCTTCAATGATCACCATACCTGTAAAATTTCTTCAAATTAAAAGTATCATTGTACTCAACACAACTAGACCAATTCATTTACGCAATTTATATTGATTAAAACGCGAAGCCCTAAATTGAAGCCAAGAACCCTAACAATGGCTTCTCCTCATATAAGCACCTAAAGTTCAATTGATGCATCCAGAAATACTCTATACCACAAAACAAACATCATTAGATGGTCATAATTAATTGAAAGTGCTCGAAATAGTGAAAACGAAAAAAATATTCAAGCATGAAGATGCATTCGGGTTAGTCAATTCATGAAGCATTTGATGAATGTAATGATCTGAGCATGTTCGAAATTCATCAAGGAAGCTATCCCAACCTTCCAAATTGTTTGAAATAAGCTGCAACTATGAAACCGAATTCAACTTTTTGAAAGATTTTTTGTGTTCTTCAAGGGCCTCTTTTTTCCAGATCTTTTTCGTCCACTGTGTTTGTGTTATGTTCCTCTTCATATAGTGAACCAAATTAGGTCAAAAAAAACATGTGACTTTGTGGGCTTTTGGATGTCTTGAATGTGAAGAAATCTTCTTGCCAAAAATTAGTCAAAAAATCAAATATTTTCATGCCATAAGGCCTTAGCACGAATTTGGATGGTTTTGAATCAACTTAAATGTTATTTAAAAGCTTCTAGAAGAAGAATCCAATCAAATATTCATATTTTCATATTTTATTTTGATTTAAAATGAATTTTAATGAATAAAATCCAAATAAATTATAAATAAATTATAAAAATCAGAAAATACTTGTATTGGGTCGTGCTTGAGGATATCATGAAGATTGGGTGGCAATTTGGTAGGCCCATTTGGCAAAATTTGGTTTTAAGGCTTCATTTGCTTCATATACCTCCCAAATATTTCCCAACTTTGCAAAAGCATAAATCCCTCAATTTTAAGGCTATGAAGGTGTTCTTGGACATTTTGGAAAGCTTAGAGAGTCCTCTAACCAACCTCTTTGGTCTCATGTCCATATCTTTTACCATTCTCAAGTTATGCTCTTTGGAAGTTGTTGACTTTTTGTTGACTTTTAAAAAGACCTATAATGTCTTAGCTCATACCTTCCAAATGAAGCATTTTTGGGCTTGGCTTGTGAGACACAAAGTTGTAGAGAATTCAATTTTATTCAAAATGAGCTTTGGATGGAAATTTTTTGATGAAGCATGTGAAAGTTATGGTTGGTCAAAGTTCAGTTGACTTTTCCTATGAAAACCCTAATTTAGAAACTCCTGATTCTTGATGATCTGAAATCTCCTTGATGAATCATGATCAACCCTTGATCAAATGATGAATTTTAATTCATATACTTGATGTTGGCAAAAAATCATGAAGTTTGACTTTGGTTTGACCACAGTTGACCTCAGTTTGACTTTTTGACTGCTTTGATTGATTTTAACCTATCTGATCATCTGACTGAGCAAATCTTTTGGGAAAGCCTTGAAACTTGACATGGAGATTCTTGAACACATATAGGATACTATGAAGCTCACTTTAAGTCTTGGAAGTCCATTTAGCCTGATGAAAGTCAAAACCCTAGTTTAGGATGCCTTGCTTAGGAGGATGCATTGTGTGAGGGAATTGTCAAACTTTCTGACTAATTGTGAACCTTGTGTATCTTGTGAACCTCATGAGGTATATTGTGAACCTTGTGAAACTTGTGAACCTATTGGGACATCTTAGTACACAATGTCTTGTCTTGGTGAGGGCAAATTTTGCAACAGGTAGTGATTCCGATATTAGAAGGATATTTAATAATTGTGTCGTACGACTAGCTTGTGTAAGAGAATATGTGTTGTATTTTGGACGTTTTGTATCACTGACGAGTTTAGAAATTATTATATTAAGGAAACGTTTGTAAGCCTTAGAAGGATGGTGGAGCAGTATGCTGAAGTAACCTTGAGCGCAAGGTTGAGGATATTATTGTAGTTAGGTAATGATGATTTATGCCACCATTATGGTTGTCGGCTATCTATTGACAAATTGAGGAACAAATCACCTTTAATCTCTTGTTGATAATAGATAGAATTATGTTGGATGGAATAAACGTGTCTTTCCAACTAGAATAGTATGCACAATGAATTGCTTGGAGTTGAGCCAAGTGTTTATGAGTTATTTTGATTAGTCGATGCAGATTCCTATATCAGGAAATGAGGTGGACTTGAGGATGTCAGTGCAAGGTTGCAAGTTGATCGGTGAGTAGTAGGGAAACTCTCAGTTGTGTTTTGGATAATTTAATTTTTGATTGGTGATGGATCGAGAATTCGATTGACATGAGACTTAAAGCGTCCGACCAAGGAGTAAGTAGATGATAATGTAAGACCATGATTTAACAGAGAATGTCGGATAGAGAATGGTAGTGGCTAGTGTGTCTTAAAGGGCATATAGGAAATATGAATTGTATTTTCCGTACTTGTTGGATAAGTTATCACTGGTGTCGTTGTGGAGATTCTGATATATTATGAAATTAGAAGGAAAACGCGTAGAGTACTTGAGAGTTGAATTACAAGTATTGAAATAAGTGAAGCAATAGGTTGAGTTAGCAAGGTGTGATTTTGAGTTGTAAAGATGAGTTTGCGAGGCTGTATTAATTCAGATGAGGGGTTATGAAGAATTGTGCTAGTATGAGTAAGACTTGATGAATTAGTTGTTTGATTGGTTTGGTTAATGAGAACATGATAAATGTAGGTTATTGATGCAAAATCGGTGGATATTGGGTGTTAAGAACTGTTTGGAAGATGATTTTTCTTGTTGAGATTAAGTAGACACCTATATCCTTATATTGTTGTAATGTTGTTATGCACTGAGATGAGTTTGGATGATGTGTTAATACAAGATGGTAAAGTTGTAGCTTATGTTGACGATAATTGGGGATTTTTGAACGTATCTATCCTACTCAAGATTTGAGAGTTGATGAAGTCTTAGTTGTGTTGGATATTCAGAGGTATTATTTATTGATCTAAGTTCTAAGTATTCGGTAATCCCAAGAGTGTAGAATACCTGTTGGTCGGAATTTCTGGTGAATTAAGTCGAAAGTTGTTTCTGAGGTTGCTTTGATGGTCGGGAGTTGATGTCAACTTGGTATATTTATGGTTGCTAGTACTCGGAGTGCACAGCGAAAGCCTGATGTAATGCGGTTGTTCTTATGTGGGTAACAACGATGTTGGTAGTTGATTACATTGATGTTGTGTTAAGACTTTTGCGTTTTATCCTTGTTATTGCCTCGTTACCTATGGTAATGGTTCGAGTGTGATTTGATAAATCCTATAGTGGAGAATTAGGGGAGTGTTGCCTATGGTGATGGTAATGGTTGTGTTGTGTTCTGGTTCATAGTGAACCGTGTGTTCTTAAGTTGGTTATTCCTTGTGTTTTGAGTTGGTCGTCGAGTGCATTGTGTGAGCATTGCGTTTTGTTGATGTTGTCGTTTATGAGGTGTATATGTTGTTGTATTATGATGTTAGTAGTGTAGGAATTCGTAGCTTGAAAGTTGATTGTTCAGTTGTGAGAACGTGTTTAGATTGGTGCATTGGGTAAATTTTCGAGGACAAAAATATTCTAAGTGGGGGAAAGTTGATTATTCAGTTGTGAGAATGTATATTTGGTGTTGATTGGTGTTGAGTTACTAAGTTGGTTTTAGTTGAATTAATTAGATTAAGTTGATTAAGTTGATTTAAGTTGTGTCGTTATTCATTGGATTAAATTGAGTTGATCCAATTGATTAAATGGATTTAAGTTGTGTTGTGGTTAGTTGAACTAAAGTTAAGTTGATTAAGTGTGGAAATAAAATAGTAGAATTGTGTTATTTTTGACCAGTGGGCCTATTGGTTAGTATGAGTAGTAATTGTGGCAGTGTGTGGTTTAGGCCTAATGGAAGTTTAAGTAAAATAAAACCATAAGTAATTAGAATTATAGGAAATGGGTTATCAGTAAAAAAATAAGAAGTTGAAAAAGAGGCTATGTGAAGTGCTTAGGAGAGGAAAGGCTAGGGTTCCGATCAAAAGTGTCAGAGTCGCCGTCAATCTAAAGTAAGGGTGGGGTTCTGACTCTATAATTGGATAATTGATTAATAATATGTGGGATTAGGTTTGTAAATTTCCCTCTGTGTATGTTGTTGTGTATGTCGTATATGTTGTCTGTGTAAGTTGGATTATGTTGTTTATATATGTTGATTTCATAATTGACACTGAAGGTTGGAAGAATTAATTAATGTTGTCGAATTAGTCGTAGGATAATTAATTTATGTTGTTGGAGGAGGATTATCCATGTTGCTATTGTACCATGTTGATGTTGGTTTTTATTATAGTTGTTGAATATTAAGTTGTTTAATTAAAGAATTGTTGCTTTTGAGTTGTTTTGAGGTTGATTACGATTAAGGTTGTTTTAAGTTGAATTATTTATGAATCCACTGCGTAGTATTGAAAGTATTTTGTTTTAAGGATAATGTTGGTGTTGAATGTTGTTTATAAAGTTGAAATGTATCATCTCATTTGAATAGTCAAAACTTTATATGTTGATTTTATTAATAATTATCGGGTAAAAATGGGGTGTTACACACCACGGTACCAACATCCTCCAAACGCTGACGGTTATTATCCCACCAGTCCTCAGCCACCTCAGACAACATGTGAGTACCAAATTGTACCTTATGCGCATCAGTTCATGCCGTCACCCTGAAAATATTCTCAATCTCTTTGAGCCACTTTTGTGCAATCGACGGATCATGAGTTCCTTCAAAACCCGGTGAGTTATTCCTATGAAATTTCTCCAAAGCATGAAACTCATAATGAGCATTGTTTCGTGCCATAGTCTGAGCAAGAGCTGCAATAGCACCAGCAAGAGCACGCGTATTATTTCCAGCCATTATACACAACACTCACCACATAAGAAAAGAAAATAATCGTTAACAAGTAACGACTGACAACAAAATGACATCAACAAACTTGGTCGAACATACCAACCTGCTCTGATACCACTAATGTAAAACCCTTCTACCCTACCAACATTATTGAATAATATTTCATATTATCAGAGTAAAAATTAACAAGAAAGGTGCCACGCATATTGAAAACATCATTATACTCATTGTCCTGTCTTGTAACACAAGTTACACAATCATCATTAACATAAATCGACAATTATGTAGCAGAATCATACTTTTTAACTAAAGTGAATAAAACTTCTTCATAGTGTCGTACTTCAAAAAAATACGATCCTCGCGAACGCGGCTAGGCTGACATGAGAGTCGCCACCTAATTTTGTTTATTCCCAAAGAGGGAAAGGGTAAATATAGATAAAACCACCAAGAAGGGATAAGACAAGATCGTCACAACCATTGTCTGGATTCGGAAGTCGGTTATGTAAAGGGTAGGTATTAGCACCCCCTACATCCATCGTACTTGATGAGAACCATGTAAGTTGTCACGCGCAAATGGATGTTTGTGCCTATGAGTTACTTGTTAAACTAAAGGTTTATTGATCCTAAGGTGCTCGACAAGAATTGAGATCCTCGTGCCTACGTACTCCCTCATGCAATAGGAATCTCAAAGCCTTGTAGTATGGCCAACTGTGGGTGGTTGTTGATTTTATTTACCTTTCTTCCAAAAAAAGGATTTATGAGTCGAATTGCATTGAAGTCTATGGGTAGAGGTGATTATTCCGCTCAAAAAGTTAAGCGCCTTGCGATGAAATAATCAGAGTGAGTAACGGGATGTCCATTATCCTCATTCTACCACTTAAGGCTCGTGGCGTACAATTCTTCTCATATTATTAAAGTGTTATATTACCTAAAACTGCTTGACGTCAGATAAAGGGTTTGGATATAAAAGAATCGTCTTGGTTAAAGGGAATGTCGGTTGCGAGGTACAAAGTGCTCAACAAGGTTGAATGAAAATGGAGTGTAAGGGTTGATTTGGTTACGTGGGATTGACTCCTAGTTCTTAAGAGGACACCTAGCAAGCGAAACCAAAACCTAAGGAAAGAGCAAGTGTGCATGTGAAACCACTTGGCGTTGGACCAAGGGTTTAAAACAAGGGTAAACGATAATATAAACAACATACATCGGAATCGGGAGTGGGGTACAAAGTAAGTTACATGGGATTGCACGAAATAAAAGGGTTCATTGTATTTGCCCAAGAGGAAGTGTGTGTGAAATGTCCTAAGATATACAAAGCCGTTGGAGCTTGAGATTAAATCGAAAGCGTCAAAATATGGCTCTTCAACTATATTAGAATCAATTTAATGTTAGAATCATTCTATGAGAAGTACAGTATCGCTTTATGCATCCAAACAGTTTTCGAAAGTTAAATCGAATTTTAACTTTGAAATCGTAATGAAAATGTAATCGAATAATTATTAAATAAAAAAATGGTCTAATTTTAATCATGCTTTCATCGATTTGTCGACTATCATGATTTTAGACTTTCATCGACCATAAAAATAAAGAAAAACGATAAAAACAAGGTGGGTCTCATACTGATCTACATGGCGTCAATTTATCGAAATCGAACATATAAATCATTTGTTATATCATCGACCATAAAGTAAAGTAAAGTCAAAAAAATAATAATGAAAATAAAGGAATGACCTTATATTAGTTTAGATAACGTCGATTTATTCGAAATCGAATATCTAACCATTTGTCATTGGCCGTATACAATCGAGAGATAATAATGGATCTAAAAAATAAATTAGAAACCATAAAGAACAATAACAATAAAATTGGTATGTTATCGATTTAGACAACGTCGACTTTAAGAAATCAAATATCATAAATCAGATGATAATATCATCAACCCAAATAAAATAATAAATCGGGAAATCAAGAAATAATGGAAAAATAGAAAGGATGGCCTCGTATTGGTTTCGATAACATTCATTAAATCGAATATCAATAAACCAGATTTTATATCATCGACCTCAAATAAAGTCAAAAATGAGAAAATAAATTTTGTAAGAACTAATCATTAAAAGTTTCAAAATGTTTTATTTTTATTTTTTTATGTAAGTGTTATTAACAAAGAAGAACAAGAAATGAAGAACACAAATGATGGGCCGGTAATGTGCCAACAGGCACCCATAAGCCCAAAACAGATAGACTTTAGCTAATGGGGCATGGGTCATGAAAGCTCAAATTGGTTCGTGAAATTCTGGTATGACAGACTCAGATGTCGAATATGATGTTGAGACATCTTATTTGTTTCTTAAAAACATAGAAAGGCACAATCAACAATAATTTAAATTATGATATATCCGATTCAAACATTCTTCAGGATGTTTAGACATCTTATATGACATTCTGCACACATACTGCATAAAATAAACTGAAAAGCTGTAAAGAACACATTCAAATTGTTAACCCAGTTCGATGCAAACTCATATACTCTGGGGGCTACCAAGCCAAGAAGGAAATCCACTATGTAGTATCAATTTAAAGACTTCTCAGCAAACACCTACAGTTTACAGTCTTCTCACTTAATCACTACCCGTGCAACTTCTACTTAGGAACTCCAAAAAAATGAGAAACTTATCCTCACTTCCAATCACCTCAGTGATGTCTCACAGTCCCAACACTCAGTTGTTGATATTGACAGCTCTTTACCTACACCAACAATTCAAAACAGAAGCCACACTTCCATGACAATAACTTAGAGTTGCTTACAAGCTTCCTCCAAGAATAATCCACCTCTTACTTAGCACCTTCGAGGTTTACAAACAAAACAACCACAACATTGAACCTTGTTGTTCACGGCTGCCACAAGAACACAACCCTAATAACATGATATTTACATCTTTGGTTGGTTCCCAAACCTAGGTTACAAGGTTTCTTGTTATAACCTAATCCCAAGTGGATTTTGGGCCTAAAAACGCAGTATAACGGCTGCTACAATTATGCTACAAATATAAAAAGATCTTCAAATTAACAACTCCCTAAAATATCTCTAAATATAGAAACTCTATATTTTTCAATATTTGACTTTGTCTTCAGTGTAAATTTGAGTCTTTAAGATCTTTTACAATCAACGCCATTGGATTGACTCAAATCTTCTAAATATTTTGTTTCTGTTGAAACTAAAACAAAAACTTCAATCCATCTTCAGCCATTCATGATGTCGAATGAAATGTCTTGACATCTTCTTTGACATGTTGATCTAGATGTTGAAACACTTCAACACAACATGTTTGGGCGCACAAAAGGACTCATTGCTTAATGTAGTCTTTAGTTTGCAAAGATCTTGTACATACACACTGCTGCTATATTTGTTTTATAAAATTAATGCCAATCTAAAATTACAGAACTTACAATCTCCCCCTTTGGAAAATTTTGGCTAAAACAAATATTACATAAAAAACAACAACAATACTGAAAAAACAACAGCAAAAGCAAATTCTCGACTATGTCAGGGCATGTTGTTTGACATCTTCAGCAGTATTCACAAAAAAAAAACCCTATTCACCTATTCTTTCAGTGAAAATAACAGCAGTGGACTAGGAGTAGAAAGTCCTAGAAGTATTGGCCGAACCAATCCATTATGACCTCTCTCCATTCAGGTTCTCCAGAACCTTTCCTCCCACGGTACTGAACATTCTCCATCAAGAAGACCAATGGTGACATAAGAGAACAATCTTCTAGTCCCTTGTGTAACTCAGAACACAAGTCATAATTATGTTCTTTAACTCAGCACACAAGTCACAAAGACTAGCATTCAACATCCATCCTGACATCCTGATATCCATTATACAAGAACATAACAGATGCAACTGCTGTGACAACAACTCCAAACACATCATCTGCACACACTCTTTCTCCCCTTTTTTAGCCAAACTTTGGCAAATACATCACTCACAGCACCATACCCACATATTATTCACCCAAATACAAAAGAACCCCATTAGAAAGGCGAAAAGATGAAAATACTCACATGCTGATGGAGGAGAAATACGCTTCTATAAATAGGGAGCAAGGACATAGATAGTAGCAGACTATCCTTGAATAAAGAATCATTCTTGGTCCAAGATCTTTATGAAATGAGCAAAAACCTTTGCACCATTAAATGAGGATCGCTAAGAAATAGACCTTGACCAGCTGACTTGCTCTCCCAAAATAAATGGCCCAATAACAAACACGCATGAATAGACTCGTGTTTCACATTTTTCTGCCATCGTCGTTCACTGTTATTCCTAGAAAAGAAACAATACCCACATGTTTTGAAACATCTTCTGACATCCAACCATATACTGTCTGCTAGCAGTGCAACAACATGGTTCGCAACTCCTTAAAAATTCAACATAAACTATAGAAGGCAACTTTATTCCATATAACCTTTTGGACACACAAGGAAACTCCTCATATGGATCACAAGGACATACTCACCACAACTAAGTAATAAATGTTATAAAAAAAATCCCCATACTTAGTAGCTTTTATCACAACATGATATGTAACATCACATAACCTAGTTAAGGTACTACTCCCCCTTAACTTCAAAAAACCAGCTGCACAACATTGTAACACACTCCCCTTATCAAGGATACTACATGCTTCTTTGAAATTGATGAAAGGAAAACATAAGATGCATCTTCATGTCTTTAAGATCTCACCATTTTTTCAATTCCCAATTGAACACATTCACTTCTTATACCAAAACACACCTGATCCCTTCTTGGCTTGTTGTTACCACAAACTACACAAATTTCACATCTTCTAGCACACATGTCCTGACACTAGGACAACATAATATCTTTACAGTGCTTTATCCATACAATCCAGACAAAATTATTCAAACTAATTATGAAATTAGAATGAATGTACACAAACAGACTTCCAAGCAATCAATACCTGATCTAATTCAGTCTACTCTACATGTTTCTTCCTGACATATCATATACTTCATCATTCTCCCATATGATTAGGTAGGCTAAAAATATAAACCATATAGACAAACACCCCAGATAATTTCCTAACACTTAGTTAGAACATCTTCTAAACACCAAGAACTTATCATCAAAACTCTTGATATGCTTCACCCACTGGACTTACTATAGAATAGTAATCCAAGAACTGAAAATCTTCACCAACACTGTGCCACCAACTTGAATCAGAAATCTAGAAAGAGAGATAAACTCTCATCCACCTTCAAGAAAAACAAATCTCCTTGAATCTTCAACTTATCACTCTTCTGCCCAAGAGCAACTTGTTCCAAGACAATCCTAAATACCAACCAGCTGACACACTCTGATAATCTTGATTCTTCGAATCCACTATAGAGATCAACCAAATGCCACAGTTTGATCACCTCAATTATGAATCCTCATATGAAAAAGCCAACGACCACACTTTGTCTTCTTCACGTTTGTCAGAATTCTCATAAAAATATTCTGATATACTTGTTGTTGTAAATCATCCTATCTTTAATTGATGTGCCACTTCACCAATTGAGATTCTGATGTTGAACTAGATGTTTGAACATTATCATTCCACATCTATTTGTTGAACTCAACTCCTTCTTCTGCCACTTGAAAGAACCTCCTTCCTTAATAGAACAAAAGTTCCATGCTCTCATAAACTTAATTCATCAATCAAGTTTGAGTAGACAACCTCCATTCCGTGTATTATGCATAAATTCATACCAATATCACATATTGATGAGAAACTCCCACTGTTTCTCCAAAGTCTTCAAACCTACCACTGTCTAAATCTTCAGAAGGAATAGTTTAGAACTACACCTTGTAGCTATACCAAGGATGACACTTTTCCTTGAGTAAAGCAGTATTCACAAAGTCCTGATGATTTATCAATTATAACTTCTTGATAATACACACTTCCTTGTCATGGGAAGAACAAAACTCCAGTTGCACATTCCAAACAACAATCTACATTATTGCATCCATAGACCACGTATAGCACTTCTTAACTCCCCCTTGTAATAACAACCAAAGATCCTTCCAAGGATGAGCATCTATTATTATGTACACTTTCTGAACCATAAGATTCAGACTGCAGATATGCATACTTCTTAGATAAATACTAAGTCTCCCGTAAAAGTATCCACCTTTATGCAACATGTAAACAATATACAAATACCAAGTCTCCCGTCAAGGCATTTACTATTGGTCAGATAAGATTACCTTCTCACATAAGGTAAGACACGAGTCTGACTTCTTCTTCTGCGGGCATCTGACACCTTCTGAGACGATGTTCTAAAATTCTTTCAGACATCAGTATTAGTCACATACACCTCTACACAAACACATACAGGTGAACACAGGGAAGTAAACCATCAGTAGTTGAATATATCAAACACATACATATGCAACAGTTGGAACACTTCAACAAACTTCTCCTTCAGACTCAGTATTTAGACTGTCTGATTTGAAATGTCTTCAAACACAATATATAAAATGATAAGCTATATACACATCAGTCAACTTCACTAGTTGACACATCTTGACCTTCATGTACAAGGAGTCTCTCTGAAATAATACTCCTTGAAGCTCAGGTACTTCATTCCTGCAGCAAGGACCATAAATAAATTGTCCTCAGGAGAATAAGACATGTTGATCACACCTTGATCAACATATACATCTAAGATAAGTTCCAGGGCAAGAACCTTTTTATACATACCATACAGATGCCTCCTCTTCCAGATCAGGAGTAGGTTCCAAACATGTGTGATATGACCACAATAGTTTAGCACCCAAGCATCTCGACAACCAGCCCTTAGATAGAAGAATCACGCCTAATTCTGATGTGATGTTCTATCATAGGATAAAACATCATTCCAAGGATCACACAAAGAGATCCACATACAAGAGATAAGTCTGTTTAAAATAGTCTTCAAATCTCTAAGCAATCACTTCTCTTCACAATGCCTTGAGTGGACTTGAAAAATAGTCTTCAAGTATCATTAGCACAGTTAATAGAAGCATATAGACATATATCCCCCAAAACCATATGATATATCTCTAGAGAAGAGCAACCTTCTCAAACAAGGAGTTATCAGATAGATAAGCAACGAATACAAACTCCTGAGAAGCTTCAAGTGTCACAAATTATCCCTTGCAATATCTCCAAGTGACACCAACAGCCATTGGTTTGAAAATAAATCAAACCTGTTACAACAACAACATACCACCATGCTACCATAACAGTATAGTCAATCTTCCACTTCCAGGGAACATTCACACAACTAACATCTTTTCAGTAGAACACTTCTACCTTTACCATGAACTAGAAAGTATCCCCCTTGGATCTCATCCAGAAACAGACTAGGATGCCTGCTCTGATACCAACTGAAATTTTGATATGACAGACTCAAATGTCAAATATGATGTTGAGACATCTTATCTATTTCTTAAAAACATGGCAAGGCACAAACAACAATAATTTAAATTCTGATATATCAGATTCAAATATTCTTCAGGATGTTTAGACATCTGATATGACATTCTGCACACATACTGCATAAAATAAACTGAAAAGTTGTAAAGAACACATTCAAATTGTTAACCCAGTTCGATGCAAACTCATCTACTATGGGGGCTACCAAGCCAGGAAGGAAATCCATTATGTAGTATTAATTTAAAGACTTCTCAGCAAACACCTACAGTATACAGTCTTCTCACTTAATCACTACCCGTGCAACTTCTACTTAGGAACTCTTAAATATGAGAAACCCATCCTCACTTCCAATCACCTCAATGATGTCTCACAGTCCCAACAATTAGTTACTGATATTGACAACTCTTTACCTACACAAATAATTTAAAACAGAAGCCACACTTCCATGACAATAACTTAGAGTTGCTAACAAGCTTCCTCCAAGAACAATTCACCTCTTACTTAGCAGCTTCGAGGTTTACAAACAAAAAAGCCACAACATTGAACCTTATTACACACGGTTGTCACAAGAACACAAACCTAATAATATGATTTATACATCTTTGGTTGGTTCCCACACCTATGTTACAAGGTTTATTTTTATAACCTAAACCCAACTGGATTTTGGGCCTAAAGAATACAGCATAACATCTGCTACAATTATGTAGAAAAATATGCTACAATTATAAAAAGATCTTCAAATTAACAACTCCCTAAAATATCTCTAAATATAGAACCTCTATATTTTTCAATATTTGATTTTGTCTTCAGTGTAAATTTGAGTCTTCAAGATCTTTTACAATCATCACCTTTGGATTGATTCAAATCTTCTAAATATTTTGTTTCTGTTGAAACCAACACAGAAACTTCCATCCATCTTCAACAGTTCATGCTGTCGAATGAACTATCTTGACATATTCGTCGACATGTTGATCCAGACGTTGAAACACTTCAACACAACATGTTTGGGTGCACAAAAGGACTTCTTGCTTAATGTAGTCTTTATTTTGCAAAGATCCTGTACATACACATTGTTGCTATATTTGTTTTACAAAATTAATGCTAATCTAATATTACAGAACTTATAGTTCGTATGACCCAAATAAGCAATGAACAAATTTGTTCACCTCATAACCTAGCCGCTTCAGTCAAATATCCAACCAAATGTCTGCATTAATCACTGACATACCAACCATTAATTATGGCTAGTTACAATGACTTATTCACTTTGGGAAGTGAACAAACAACTTTAGGAAATGAAATAAATACATGTGAAAAAAATGGTGAAAACAATTTAAAACAAAGATATAGATAATAACATCATGGTGGCAGCCTTTGAGCGGTCCAGAAGCCACTCCGCATGAAGATTGACACGCCACATGGCATTAAAAATACTTTGGAAGTAATCCTTTCTTGGCATTGATTTATCATTAATCAAAATAATATAAGAAGAAGCAACAAGCTTTTATTTATTAAAGAGTGATCTGAGAGACAAAACACACAAAATAAAACCAACTCATATTTACATCTTCTATAAAACACATCCTCTTATTAGTAGCCATAACCAAACCAAAAAAACAACAAATAATATGAGTCTCTAGGCCAATCCATCATCGAGACCTCATATCTTCAACAAGACTTATGCACAAATAAGTAATCACAATAAACACATAAACAAGCGAACCGTATCCCTAATAGGACCCATAAACCCCCATTTCATCATCTACTTCAACTGTTTACAAACAAAAAGAAAAAAGTAAAGATGATAAGAGTTACCCACAAATGAAGAAGCCTGATTCAAGCGGATTCATGGTACGTAGATCTTCTATATATTATTTGTTTCTTCTGCTTGATTTTTGTTGTTGTTGTTCTTAGTTGTTGTGTTGATGACCGTCTGAAATGCTATTGATGTGCATTGTTGCTGTGTATGAGTAGTAGATATGCTCAAGCTATTTTGAGTCTCAATGTGAGAATAAAAAATCTTTGATTATGAGCTTTTTGTATTTTAAGGGTTTTTTGGAAGAATTTCTTTAGAGTGACGGTAGGGAACTTTTTTTGTGTATTATGATAGGATTTTTTTGTGCTACCCTGATGATTTCCAATGATGAGGTTATATATAAGAGATGAGATGCTTCATACGTGTGAATTCTTGCGTGATTCATGTGAAATTTATGAGGTGCGTGTGAAAATTGGATCGAACATGCTGAGGTGTAGAATTCTGTTAGAGGGAATTTTCTGCGTGAGATTGTGTGGACCTATGGAGTGATTCACTGAATTCGGTTTTGTTTGTAGTGAGGGAGAAAAGTTTCTAGAAATAAGGTGGTCCCAATGAATTTTTAATTGACTTCTTTTACTGCTAAAAACATGTTTTTACTGCTACTACATTTGCTTTTTACTGATATAGTTTTGGTGTCTCAAACTCTTCTTCCTACTGCGTGAAATTCATTTTACTGTTGGGTCTTTTTTTCTTTATTTTCTTCTGTTTGTCTTATGCTTGATAACGAGAAATCATATCATTTTATTACTATGTTTCAATGCCGTTTTATCGCACATTTATCGTATTAACACCCGATTCTTCGAGTTTTCTATGTCATTTTGTAGGTATAACAATTATAGAGCTAAATCATGAGCCAAAGGTGAAATGAACAAAAACAAGCATGAAAAGAAGAAGAAGAAAGGAATTCTGCAAATGCTGCATAATTTGTAACAGCCACGATCGTTACCAAGCTGTCACGACCGTGACGCGCTAACTGGATCACTCACGACCGTTACCAAGCTGTCACGACCGTGACGCGCTTTAAATGAAGAAAATGAGCGTGACGCCTTTGTCACGAACATGACAAAGGGAAAATAGGTTTACTTGGAATGAATTGGTCATGAAACGTGCAACGTGAAGTCAAAAGTGTTCCTATTATTCCGCAGACTCAGTAACACATTTTCTCCTGGATTCTCTCTTCCACAACGAAGCCCACGCAATGGATTTCAACTGCCAAGCCCAATATGATTTTCTATAAATAGCTTCATTACGAATTAGAAACAACAGAGTTTGATTTTAATATTTTCGCGGAAGCTCTGCCGTATTTTTGTTGCACCCTATTTTATTATTTTTTCCAGCAATTGCTCTTGTTCTTGTTTTAATCTCTATATCCCAACCAAATTAAATAACAATTTCCAACATTAGGAAATTGTTATTATTTATTTTCTTTCAAGCCTTCAGAATTTCGTTTAAATTTTATTTTCGATTCCGGTTCCGCACTCCGAGCTTGCCAGACTGTGGAAGGAGTTTTACAATTTTTATTATTCAGGTTTTTTATAATTTCGCATTTATATTAATTTAATTATTTATGTTAAGAATTTATTTTTATTATTTTATAATGCATGTTTTAATTTATGTTCATCTGTTTCTGCATCTGTCTGGTACAACAAATATGAGTAGCTAATTAATTTAGGCGGTATGTAATTAAAATAAACTAAATCGGTAAAATCGAATCTAAGCTAAAACAATTTAGAACTTAAAATTCTGCTGTGACTTTTTATTATTAAAAATTAATCTTTTTGTTACGAGAGTAAGGAAAGTGTAATAGGTTAGGTCGAGACCACGAGAGTGTGAGATTTTAACCGGATAGCTAAAGTTAGGCATTTAATTTAAATACAGCGAGAGCGCTTTAAAATGAATTAGACTTATTAAGTTTCCAAAAATTATCTTCTAAACACTTATGGGCTAGCGAGAGCAGGCATAGGGCTTTAGGAGTAAGATCTGAGATAAGACCACGAGAGTGTGAGTTAAAGATATTTAAACTGATAACCTCTACAGAATATATTAAGTGAACCATCCTTATAAGCTTAGGTTAGATTGACCCGCCTAGGTTAACATAATTACATACCGACCGCCTTCTATTATTTCATTAAAACTAAATTTAATTCTCGTTCTAATCCTTAAAACCAAATCGTGACAACCATCCACCTTAGCTAAACTAGTAAACCCTATAGCACTAGGTAATCATAAAGTCCCTGTGGGATCGACAATCTTTTATATTACTTCGATAGGCTGTGCGCTTGCAGTTCAGATACCGCTAGACATATAACGCGTCTTCGCGTCCCATCAAGTTTTTGGCGCCGTTGCCGGGGACCTTAATTTAGTTACTAGTGCACTATTAGAGTAACATTGTCTAGACTAAGGTAACAACTATTTCTTTTCTTAATCTAATTTCCCGAGTGTATGCCAAGTACTCGCTCTCAAGGCGAAGACTTGCAATCTCCAGTTCCAGAATCAGAACGCTTCTTACACGTAAGAAGACGAATATTCGACTACGAACGAAATTACAACATTCCAGATCTTCAAATTGATCCACCTAAACCGGTCGGAACATCAAAGGACGCAGAGATGGCTGAAGAACCGAATCATCCACTCAAATATTACGCTAGTCCTTCGCAAGCTGAACCGCATTCCAGCATTGCCGCACCGGCTATCAACCGAAACGATTTCGAATTGAAACCTTTGCTGATATCAGTCGTGCAACAAAATCAATTCGCCGGAAATCCTACCGAGGATCCGAACCTTCATCTTTCGATATTTGTGCAGTACGCAGATACTGTAAAAGCTAATGGAGTTACCCAAGAAGCTATTAGATTACGTCTTTTTCCTTTTTCACTTCGAGACAGAGCTAGAGCCTGGCTTCAGTCTCTACCCTCGAATTCAGTAACTACGTGGGAGGAACTAAAAAGAGTCTTCTTGACAAGATATTTTCCACCTAGCAAGACAACTATGCTAAGAGCTCAAATCAACGGATTTAAGCAAAAGGAAAACGAGTCACTTTTCGAAGCTTGGGAACGCTATAAAGATATGCTGAGACTTTGTCCACATCACGGATTAGTAGAATGGATGGTCATCCATACCTTCTACAATGGGCTCTTGTACAATACAAGAATGACAATTGACGCTGCCGCAGGCGGTGCACTAATGGACAAATAATATAATGATGCTTATGCACTTATCGAGAGTATGGCTCAGAACCATTACCAATGGGGAAGCGAGAGAGTCGCAACTGAGAAACCAACAAAAGGAGGTATGTACGAAGTGAGTAGTATGGACCAAGTCAATGCAAAGTTTGACCAACTAAACCAAAAGATCGACAACTTGGCCATAACACCAACAGCCACCATGGCTGCGGTAACACCTAACTGTGAGTTATGTGGAGTTCCAGGACATGCTGTCCCTGATTGTCAACTATTAGCAGGAATTCCCACAGATCAAGTGAATTATGCTCAAGGAAACCCGTACTCAAACATATACAACCCAGGTTGGAAGAATCATCTGAACTTCTCCTATAAGAACAACAATGCTTTATACGCACCAGGTCAAGCACCAGCTACACCACCAGGATATCAAAAGACTGCTCCTAATGTTCCTAGAAAATCGAACCTTGAGTTGATGATGGAGAACTTCATAGCTACCCAATCTCAAACGAACAAGGATTTCTTAAACCAAAACATACATACTAGTGAGCAGATTAAGCAATTAGTGAGCAAGGTAGATGTGTTAGCTACACATAACAAAATGCTTGAAACTCAGATTTCACAAGTAGCTCAACAACAAGCACCTACCGCTGCACCAGCTGGAGTATTTCCTGGACAACCTCAACCTAATCCGAAAGGACAGGCTAATGCTGTAATATTAAGAAGTGGCAAGGAACTTGACGGACCTACCGATCCAAGACTTGACAATCCAGCCATGTACCAAAAACCGGATAAACCGACTGAAATGGTGAATGAACCAGAAGAAAAGGAAGATGATAATCAAGAGGCAGTGGAGAAAGAAAAGCCTTATGTGCCTCCACCACCTTATAAACCACCAATTCCGTACCCTCAGAGATTAACCAATTCTAAGACGATGGGCCAGTTTAAGAAATTTGTTGAACTTCTGAAACAGCTGAATATTACTATTCCGTTTACAGAAGCTATCACTCAAATGCCCTTGTATGCTAAGTTTCTAAAAGAAATCTTATCCAATAAGAAAAAGATAGAGGATAACGGAACCGTTACACTTACTGCTGAGTGTAGCGCAATAATTCAGAATAATATGCCTCCTAAGCTAAAAGATCCAGGAAGTTTCTCTATACCCTGTGTAATAGAAAAATTCGTCATTGACAAAGCTATATGCGATTTAGGAGCCAGTATCAGTGTTATGCCCTTAACAATTTGCAAAAGGCTAGACATGGGAGACCTAAGACCAACTAAAATGTCTGTTCAACTAGCCGATCGCTCTATTAAATACCCTGTAGGCATACTAGAAAACGTCCCAGTACGTATAGGACAATTCTATATTCCTACTGATTTTATAATCATGGACATCTCTGAAGACTCCACTACACCTATCATACTAGGAAGACCATTCTTAGCTACCGCCGGAGCTATTATAGACGTAAAGAAAGGAAAGCTAACCTTTGAAGTAGGTGAAGAGAAAGTTGAATTTATTTTAACACAATTCTTACAATCACCAGCTATAGAGGATACATGCTATTTATTGGATGTAATTGACGAATGTGTAAGAGAAATGGAAATGAAAGAAACTACCTATTCTGAAATTATGAAAATTCAAATCCCTCCGATTTTCGAAGATGACAATTGGCGTGAACCATATCAGGATGATAGTCTAAGCGAAAGTTTAGCACTTACACCGGATCCCATGCCAAGTAAGAATAAACCTACATTAGAATTAAAAACTTTACCTAAGAACCTAAGATACGAATTCCTAGACACTGAATGTACAAGACCAGTTATAATCAATTCTCGTTTAGGAACAATTGAAACAAAGAAACTTTTAGATGTCTTAAAGAAATATCCAACTGCATTAGGATATAACATATCTGATCTCAAAGGAATATGCCCTTCAATCTGTATGCATCGTATTCTGCTAGAAGAAGATTGCAAAACCTCCAAAGAATCTCAAAGAAGAATTAACCCAATCCTTAGCACTGTAGTAAAGGAAGAAGTTAAGAAGCTACTAGACGCTGGAATAATATATCCAATCTCTGATAGTAAATGGGTTAGTCCAGTACATGTAGTACCAAAGAAAGGAGGTATCACTGTTGTGAAAAACGCTAAAGGCGAATCGATATCACAAAGAGTAGTGACAGGACATAGAGTGTGCATCGATTATCGTAAACTAAACAAAGCCACTCGAAAAGATCATTTCCCACTACCTTTTATAGATCAAATGTTAGAACGATTAGCCAAGTACTCGTATTTCTGCTATCTTGATGGTTACTCAGGATTTTTCCAAATCCCTATCCACCCAGATGATCAAGAGAAGACTACATTCACATGCCCTTATGGAACGTTCGCTTATAGACGAATGCCCTTTGGATTATGCAACGCTCCTGCAACCTTTCAAAGATGTATGATGTCAATCTTCGCAGATTTCGTAGACAACATCATGGAAGTGTTCATGGACGACTTCTCTGTATGCGGGCAAAGTTTTGAAGGATGTCTATCAAATTTAGAAATGGTGTTAGAAAGATGTGTAAAAGTAAACCTCGTGCTTAACTGGGAGAAATGTCATTTCATGGTCAGAGAAGGAATCGTACTAGGACACATTATATCTGATAAGGGAATTGAAGTTGATAAAGCTAAGATAGAAGTCATAAAAGATCTTCAACCCCCTAAGACCGTTCGAGAAATACTAAGCTTTTTAGGACACGCCGGTTTCTACCGACGATTCATCAAAGATTTCTCGAAAATCACTAAACCTCTTACCGGTTTACTAATGAAAGAAGCTGAGTTCATATTCAATGAAGATTGTCTTAAAGCATTCGAAACTCTAAAAACAGCCCTCATCACCGCACCAATCATGCAACCCCCTGACTGGAGATTACCTTTCGAAATCATGTGCGATGCGAGGGACTATGCTGTAGGTGCAGTTCTAGGACAGAGGAAGGACAAGAAACTTCACGCAATTTACTATGCCAGTAGAACCTTAGATTCTGCTCAAATGAACTACGCCACCACTGAAAAAGAATTGTTAGCAGTTGTCTTTGCGCTTGACAAATTCCATTCCTACCTAGTGGGAGCGAAAATAATCGTCTACACAGACCACGCTGCTATCAGATATCTATTAACTAAGAAAGATGCTAAACCAAGACTCTTGAGATGGATTTCACTCTTACAAGAGTTTGATCTTGAAATAAAAGATAAGAAAGGTACTGAAAACGTCGTAGCAGACCATTTATCTAGAATAGAAGGTATTAAACCCAAACAAGTTCCGATCAACGACGATTTTCCGTATGAACAACTGATAGCACAAATAGGAAGCGACCCAGTTCAGTTAGATATAGATGAACCAGAACCCGTGGAAACAATCCAAACAACCGTAGGACTGCCATGGTACGCTGACATTGTCAACTACTTAGCTGCAGGAGCTCTTCCACCTGACTTAACCTATCAGCAGAAAAAGAAATTCTTTCACAATCTCAAGCATTACTATTGGGATGAACCATTATTGTTCAAAAGAGGACCAGACGGAATCTTTCGTCGATGTATTCCCGAAGAAGAAATAGAAGATGTCATTGCTCATTGTCATTCATCTCCTTATGGTGGACATGCAAGCACTTCCAAGACTTGTGCAAAAATCTTACAAGCTGGCCTATTCTGGCCTAATTTATGGAAAGATGTCCACATCGCTGTTATAAATTGCGATCGGTGTCAACGCACCGGTAATATTTCAAGAAGAGATGAAATGCCTCAAAGAGGAATATTAGAAGTAGAAGTCTTTGACGTCTGGGGAATAGATTTCATGGGACCATTCCCATCATCTTTCGGTAATAATTACATACTCGTAGCTGTCGATTATGTTTCAAAATGGATTAAGGTTATAGCTTCTCCTACAAATGACACACGAGTAGTAATTAAGCTTTTCAAGAATATAATCTTTCCAAGATTTGGTGTGCCTAGACTTGTCATAAGTGACGGTGGCTCGCATTTCATTTCGAAAATATTTGACAAATTACTATCTAAGTATGGAGTCAGACATCGTGTAGCAACACCATATCATCCACAAACAAGTGGACAGGTCGAAGTCTCAAACAGCGAAATTAAACAAATCTTAGAAAAGACTGTCGCCATATCTAGGAAAGATTGGTCTTTTAAACTTAATGAAGCTTTATGGGCTTATAGGACAGCCTACAAGACACCCATAGGAACTACACCTTTCAAATTAGTATATGGAAAGTCTTGTCATCTCCCGGTAGAACTAGAACACAAAGCATATTGGGCGATTAAAACACTCAATATAAACTATAATGCCGCAGGAGAAAAGCGAATCCTCGACATTAACGAATTAGAAGAGTTAAGGTTAGATGCTTATGAGAATGCTAAGATATATAAAGAAAGAACTAAGCGATGGCACAATAAACGCCTATCTAGGAATGAATTTAGTGTGGGAGACGTTGTACTCCTCTTTAATTCAAGACTTAGGCTCTTTCCTGGAAAACTGAAATCTAGATGGTCAGGACCCTTTGAAATAACTAAAGTGTTCCCGAGCGGAGCAATAGAAATTAAAGGTAGAAATAGTGAACCGTTCACAGTAAACGGACAACGATTAAAACATTACCATAAAGTTGAAAATAGAGATTATGCAAATAGTCTAAGGCTTTTAGAGTTGTCCACTAATTTCCCTGATTAATCTACCCCTAAGCATTACGCCAGGCTTATGACGATAAAAACAGCGCTTAGTGGGAGGCAACCCATTTTAATCATTTATCATTTTTAATCAATTTATCATTTTATCATTTTATTGTTTTATTTCATTATTATCATTATTGCTTTTATTTATGCATTTATTTTCTTATTTTCTTTATTTTAATTTTTATTTTCTAAATCACTTTTAATGATTTTCTAAAGTCTTTTCCACTTTCCTTTTCCCCCTGATTTGTTTCCCCCACATTTACACTAACTATGACTAACCAACCGAGAAACATTATGGAAACCAAATTTAAAGGTAGGAACCAAAGAATGAAATTTGAGGAGTTATCACAGAGACCAATGGATTTGACTCTGTACCATGATGATCTGACTATGGAAACTTTAGGTATACATGATAGCATATTATACCTGTTTAACCAACTTGGATGGGAGAATGCTCTCATAAAACAAAAGTTTGTGACTTACCGCGAGCTCACCCTTGAGTTCTTAAGCTCCTTAGTTTACTTACCCGAGCGCGGTTTTGGATTCAGGAAAGGATTTATCAGTTTCCGACTATTCGGAATAGAATATGACTTTAACCATAAAGAACTAGCTGACTTATTAGGATTCCCTAGTGGACCATTTGCTTTTACTACCACACAGGTAGAATTGATGGACATTGAGCTAGACTTCTTTTGGGGAACCTTAACCGGAAATTACCATCCTGAGCCGGATAACATGAACAATGATGAGATACATAACCCTGCTATCCGCTATTTCCATAAGATCCTTGCCCACACCTTCTTTGGAAAGGAAGAAAACCTTAGTGGAGTCTCTAAAGATGAGATATTCATTATGTCCTGTCTGACCAATGGACAACCAGTTAATGGTGTGCCTTTCATGATGCAAACCTTCACCGGAGTCCAAGAGGAACCTGATCTACCCATATTGGTAGGAGGCCTGGTCACCATGATTGCTGATGCCTTAGGACTTAGATACCAATTACACAAGTGTAACCGTTTAGGTACCATCCGTCCTATGAATCTGAACTTTTGCTTTAACCGCCAAATCATAAGAAACTTAGGACAACCACCTTACGAGTACCTGATCAGAAATGAAGTAGTAACCCTGTTCACATTACCGAACCATGCTAGAGTCAGTGTTCACAATAAAGATAATTGGCTTTATGAGCTTACCCCTCCTGACTATCCATCTACTCCCGAAACACCACAGTCTTACAAAATAAGGGATGACATAATGACTGATGTAGAAAGTGACCCTGAGACACCTCCTGGTTACCATGACATTGACCACACCGATGAAGTGATTGAAACCCCTGAAGTAAATCAAGTAGAATATGCTGACAACTTAAATAAAATTATGAATACTCTTGAAGTTTACCAAGCCGATATTAATGCTGTTAAAGATGAGGTTAAAAGCATGCGATTGGACGTTATAGGTTTAACTGACATAACATGTGAACAATTCTACCATTTAAACTCCGCACTTGAAGATTTGAAGAAGCAACTTTGAAAATGCCGTAGTGATTTAATTTATTTTACTTTTCGTTTTTGTTTCTAGTTAGTTTTAACATTTTGCAAACATTTTCGTAGCTTATTTTTATCAATGTAATTTTTCTTCCATTATATCAAAAGCAAAGTACTTCTAGTTTTGCCATTTTCTAATTTAATCAATTTCCATGCTTTCCATTACTTACTGTTATATTTAAAGTGCTTGATATTTTATGAATTCTCGTGTGATGAAATTACTGCTAATTTATGTTGATCTAATATTATATATATTGTTTGTGTTGGAAATAAATGAGAATAATAAAAAAATTGCATTGAAACGAAGTGAGATAAATGCATTCTGTGAAAAATTATAAGTTTTAGAGCCATCACGGTCGTCATCCATCACTCACGATCGTGACAAGCTATTTAGCGCGTCACGACCGTAAGACATCCCTCACGACCGTGACCACCCTGTTATACGAATTCTGAGAAACAGAACCGTTCACCTTCGCAGAACCCACTCTCCATTTTCAAACCTCCCATTATCTCCTCATTTTCCCGTAACCTCCCATAAACCTCAATCAATTTCATTAACCCATTAAACCTCTCCATTTATTCCAATACTATCACATTCACTCATTTCATTATAATCCGAACAAAATTCTTCACATTTTTCATTTTCTCACAAAAACCTCAAAAACTCTCATCTCTCATTTCCGCACTTGCATGCAATGAAGAATATCCAATTCAGAGATGGTGACCAAGGAGAAACACAAAGACAAAAGTTTATCAGGTTTCAGAACCGTGGCGTCCAACCCACTCGGTATGTCGACATTGACTGCTTGAGGGAGTTAGGACTGCTCAACGGCGTGAAGCTCCTGCTTAAGCATGTTGGTTTGTGGCACTTGTGCAGTCAACCACAGCCGACATTCGAAATCCTCACCTTGGAATTTCTGAGTTCGTTTCAGTATATTACACCTCCCGGTTCAACAGGTCAACTCACCGGTGTTGCAAAGTTCAGAATGCTCGGACGAGAGTTCGAAATCACGCAAACAAGGATCGCCGAACTGTTAGGTTTCGATCACGGTGACGATGCTCATCTCCACGTGCCAGAAAACTTCAGCGAAACTGCTTTCACCTTGTGGCACGACATCACCAACACCCGTGCTACTACCTTTCAGAGTCTGAATGCCACCCACATCCATAACCCGGCGATTCGGTATTTCCATCGCATCATCTGCAATACTATTTTCGCAAGAGAGAGCAATCACAAGCTTAACTCCAAGGAGCTCTTGTTCTTGCACTGTGCCTTAAATGAGGAGTGCATCAATGCTGCCCTGTTCCTTTTATCCCATATCCAGTCTGTAGCGCATTGAGGCGCAACCCCCTTCTACATTGGCGGGATTGTTACCACCCTTGCCATTCAGCTGGAGCTTGGTGACCAGATTATTCATTTGCCTCGCAGAGCCGCAGAGTTGCTTACAAAGAACTATTGCAGGTCCGCCCATTTGATATCTCAGAGAGAGGATGGCAGGTTCAACCCTGTTATCCAAGGCACCGTTTATCATCACATCACCTTGCCTTGCCGTGACCGCATCGATCCGTCCAACCGAGCCAATTGGCTATTTGCTTTACCGGATGCTGCATGCCACGTCCCCATTATTGATGAGCAGACTGATGCACCAGTGGACGAGATGTAGGATACCATGGATGCTGCTGAGCCAGTACAGGACATCCCTGAGTCCTCCACCAGGCAGCCACCTATACTAGACATCACACTTGAAGACGTCCTCCGTGCCATTCATCAGCAGAATCAGATGAATGTCGCACTTGAGCGAAGGCAAAAAGAGCAATATGACGCACTACTTTCAGCTGTTGCCAGTAACCAGAGGACGACGGATGAGAAGCTTGGAGAGATTTTTAGCGAGCTAGAGGCCTTGCGTATTGATATCACTGTTTTCACCACCACCGGTTCTGATCCAGAAGCGACTCCGACCAGACGCTCCCGCACCAGAAGCCGAGGCCGTGGTCGTCAGCAGCCTTAGTTTATGTTTATGTTTTAGTTTTTCGCATTTCTGATTTTTGTATTGTATTTCCCCTGCTATTATATCACAACATTGAGGACAATGTCTGATATAGTGTGGGAGAGATACCTTTCCTTTTTCCGCATTTTCCTTTCCGCATTTTCCATTTCGTTGTATTTCCCTTTCCGTATTTCAATTAAACAAAGTAATATTTGTGCTATTTCTTCAGTTTCGAATTTTCCCCGTTTATTTAGCCATACCGAAAATTTTTGTTTTATCTTCGCATTACCCGACTTACCTATGAAATCGTAGTTAGGAAGCTGAGAAAGATCCAACAAGATCAATACAGTCTTGACACCTTAGACTTCCTACTTAAGCATTCCGTTCCGATAATTGTTACGACTACACCTTAAGTTTCAGTTCTAAAAGTAACCCCTAGTAGTTTATACTAGCAGTCAGCACCGTCTGAACACAAACCACGTGGGGAGCCGATGAACATAAGTGTTTGATGCCTAATCTATGATGATCCTTCATATCTCGATGCCAATAAAAAGAAATTGCACCAAAGTACACGGTCGCATATAAGAAACGAGAAATATGAGAAGGAGTCCATTACGGGTTGGTTCAGAGGTACCTGGTTCTGAACTTTGTAGGGCGTGCTACGGCTCGATCCCCCACAACCTCCAATTCGGATAATATATATAGGGTTGCCACATTCGTGTACCAGACCCCGTGCTTATAAAGGATCAAAGTCACTAACCGTTTACTCCACTACGTGCGTGCTAAGGCAAAGGGCTTAATGTGATTGCGCTAGAATGAAACCTGGTGAAATAAGATCGAAAGACTCTAGGTAGAATCGCAACGCAATTACCGAATGTTTCGTTTAACGGGAAGTCGACGACTTAGCTTGTTGCTTGTGTCACTAGTGTATCGTTAGTGTTTTATTCTAGTACCGGTTTATCTAGCAAAACGATTCCTCGTATGGTTTGTTATGTGTATGCGTCGATGGAGATTGTCCGATCATTTTTCAACCGACTATTTGCTTGAGGACAAGCAAAGGTTTAAGTTTGGGGAAGTTTGATAACGAGAAATCGTATCGTTTTATTACTATGTTTCAATGCCGTTTTATCGCACATTTATCGTATTAACACCCGATTCTTCGAGTTTTCTATGTCATTTTGCAGGTATAACAATTATAGAGCTAAATCATGAGCCAAAGGTGAAATGAACAAAAACAAGCATGAAAAGAAGAAGAAGAAAGGAATTCTGCAAATGCTGCATAATTTGTAACAGCCACGATCGTTACCAAGCTGTCACGACCGTGACGCGCTAACTGGATCACTCACGATTGTTACGAAGCTGTCACGACCGTGACGCGCTTTAAATGAAGAAAATGAGCGTGACGCCTTTGTCACGAACGTGACAAAGGGAAAATAGGTTTACTTGGAATGAATTGGTCATGAAACGTGCAACGTGAAGTCAAAAGTGTTCCTATTATTCCGCAGACTCAGTAACACATTTTCTCCTGGATTCTCTCTTCCACAACGAAGCCCACGCAATGGATTTCAACTGCCAAGCCCAATATGATTTTCTATAAATAGCTTCATTACGAATTAGAAACAACGGAGTTTGATTTTAATATTTTCGCGGAAGCTCTGCCGTATTTTTGTTGCACCCTATTTTATTATTTTTTTCCAGCAATTGCTCTTGTTCTTGTTTTAATCTCTATATCCCAACCAAATTAAATAACAATTTCCAACATTAGGAAATTGTTATTATTTATTTTCTTTCAAGCCTTCAGAATTTCGTTTAAATTTTATTTTCGATTCCGGTTCCGCACTCCGAGCTTGCCAGACTGTGGAAGAAGGAGTTTTACAATTTTTATTATTCAGGTTTTTTATAATTTCGCATTTATATTAATTTAATTATTTATGTTAAGAATTTATTTTTATTATTTTATAATGCATGTTTTAATTTATGTTCATCTGTTTCTGCATCTGTCTGGTACAAAAAATATGAGTAGCTAATTAATTTAGGCGGTATGTAATTAAAATAAACTAAATCGGTAAAATCGAATCTAAGCTAAAACAATTTAGAACTTAAAATTCTGGCTGTGACTTTTTATTATTAAAAATTAATCTTTTTGTTACGAGAGTAAGGAAAGTGTAATAGGTTAGGTCGAGACCACGAGAGTGTGAGATTTTAACCGGATAGCTAAAGTTAGGCATTTAATTTAAATACAGCGAGAGTGCTTTAAAATGAATTAGACTTATTAAGTTTCCAAAAATTATCTTCTAAACACTTATGGGCTAGCGAGAGCAGGCATAGGGCTTTAGGAGTAAGATCTGAGATAAGACCACGAGAGTGTGAGTTAAAGATATTTAAACTGATAACCTCTACAAAATATATTAAGTGAACCATCCTTATAAGCTTAGGTTAGATTGACCCGCCTAGGTTAACATAATTACATACCGACCGCCTTCTATTATTTCATTAAAACTAAATTTAATTCTCGTTCTAATCCTTAAAACCAAATCGTGACAACCATCCACCTTAGCTAAACTAGTAAACCCTCTAGCACTAGGTAATCATAAAGTCCCTGTGGGATCGACAATCTTTTATATTACTTCGATAGGTTGTGCGCTTGCAGTTCAGATACCGCTAGACACATAACGCGTCTTCGCGTCCCATCAATGCTCACTCAAATTTCATGTGCAATGATTCTCATTAGTGGCTACCCTGTCTGATTCACAGGTTGGAGATGCTCGCACAAAGAGTATGATTCAAGGTGGAAGACCATAGTTTACAATCCTGGAGTTTGGTGGGCTTGACTTTGCTAATCATGTAGTGTGATAATATGTGGGGTGAATTCCTGCAGGTCGTTATTGGGACACACATGATCTTGTATTCATGGCATGACTCACTTGAATTTTGACTTCTTTGTAAGTTGATACCTTGCTATTCCTTTTTTCCTTGGTTTTTTTTATTTGGTTTATGTATGGAATCAAGCTACGAAAATATGACCCTTTCACAACCTGCAGGTAGAAATTGGAGATGCCTTGAATTATTGCAGGATCACTCTCTTGGTTCAATGTGTGGTAAGTTGTACATTGTAAGTGATGCGTGAAGAAATGGTGGGTTAAGCAAGTTGTTATGATGGCTAGAAGAGTTGTGTTATTGTGACTGTATGTTAGGCTACCTCTATCATTTTAATTTGCTGGCTCTTGTAAATTCTGATAAAGTTATGTTCTCGATGTCACTGGTGTGAAATCTGTTGATGTTTCTGAAGGCTAGAAATGTTATATGTAATGCCCCGAATTTGATTTAATTATTTTATTCGGATTACTGCGTGTTGTTGTGTTTAGAATAATAGATTATCAAATATAATTGTAATTGAAAATTATATTATGGTGGATAATTGTATTATTATGTGATAAATAAAATAAATGGAATAAAATATGAGGTGAGGACAAGGTGGTCTTTTGGTGAAAGTAGTATGGGTAAAAGGGGAAGATCATAAGTTGGGTCTTAGGGGTTATGTTGGAAATAAGGAATAAGGGAAACATAATCGTGTTAGAAAGAACATGAAAACGATAGTGGAAATTGTGAAGAGGAAAAGAAGAGGAAAATGTTTGATCGTGAAGAAGAGTTCGGAAGAAGAGGATTTTTGACAAAACCTAAGGTAAAGGTGATATTCTTCCATCTTAAGGGTTTTATAAGGAGAATTGGGTAGGTTGAGGATTAGGGATTGATGTTGTGATGAATTGGGGAAAATTATGTTGATTAGGTGGTAGATGTTGTTTTAGTTGATAATGTTGTGAGTTAGGTGATTAGATGCAATATTCTGAGATTATTTGACTGGTATTGGTAATTCCTAGTGTGAAATTCGTAGCAGGTTGGAGTGCTAAGTGCAGTCGCGAAATCGCAGAGCTCGCTTAGCGAGCAGAGTCAGTGAGTTTGTCGCTTAGCGAGCAGTGACCCTCGCTTAGCGAGCCCTGTAGCGTGAAAAATTAATTTTTAAATTCCGAAAAATTACTTAAAAATCATTTAATTACTTAGTAATATCTAGGAATTGATGAGGTGTAGCTGGAGGTAGTGAAAAAGGAGTTATACACTTAATTGTAGGGATAATTAGTGTAATTTTTTAATTTAAACATAATTAATATGTTCGTTGACATTGTTGTTGTTGTGATGAGTATTTGTTATGATGTTGTGTTTAATATGCTTGTTAATCATATATGAGTATGTGATGTGTTGTAGGGTATGTTGTGTTGCGTTGTCATGGTATGAGTTAACTTATGTGATTATATGTTAAGAATTTATGATAATCATGATAGTAATGACTAGCAGTATATTGATCGATGTTGTGGTAAGTGGATGTTGTTGTTGTTGATGTTATATGATGTAGTCATTGTGAATATGCATGTATGTCATTGATGTTGCATGACATGTTGCATATTTGAATAACATAACAAGGTGAGGTATGGTCGTTGTTGTGATGTTGGTATGGTCATGAAATAGGGATCGTACGTGGCCATGAAATAGGGGTCGAGGGTGTGATCATGAAATATGGATCATACTGGACCATGGAAGAGGGGTCAAGAGTTCTGACGGGAACTGGATCTTGAAATAGAGATCAGATATGGTACTGCATGCATAAAGTCAAGTAGAGTCTCATTGCATGATTGTTGTTATTGTTGTATATGATGTTGTGATAGTATATGATGTTGTTGTGGTATGTGATGTTGTTGAGGGGTGTAATAGTTGTTGTTGAGAAGTGGTGCATTGTTTTCTGATACTTGCTTAAATTCTTATTATATTACTCTTTGTGATGTAAGTATCTCACCCCTTCTGTTTAAATGTTACCCTTATGTTGGTAACATGCAGGTGAGCAGGATAAGTCGAGTGGTGGTCAGTGAAGTCGGTGTACTTCACGTCTTTAGGGTGTCGACTTTGATATGTTGCTTTGGGAGTCAGGACGACATTTTTTTACTTGTTATTTTTTTAGAAACAATTTTTGTAATTGAAGTTGACTGTTGTTAATTTTTAAAAATAATTCCGCTGCATGTTGAATATTTGTTTTCAAAAACGTGTCATTGAGCCGTTTATGAAGTTTTGTAGTTGATTGTGACACTCGAATAAAACTTGAAAGTTTTACTCTTATTTTATTAATATTTCTGTGGGGTAATTTGGGTGTTACAAAGTGGTATCAGAGCAGGTCGACCCGTCCAACCACATAGTTGAGTCGTCGAGTCGTTGAGCTGTTATGTTGTTGTTGAGTGTTAAGCGTTGTTGATGCGTTGTTGTTGTTATGTTGTTGTTGTTGATTCTAAATCGTTGTTGGATTGTTTTTGTATGATAGATTTAGAATGGCTGGGAGGAATGATGCTTCACTTGCCGCTGCTATGCAAGCGATGGCACAGGCCATGCAAAATCCGATGAATGTTGGGGATCATGAAAGTGACGATTTCAGGAAGAATGATCCACCAACATTCAAGGGGAAGTATGATCCCGATATAGCACAAGATTGGATCAAGGATATTGAGAGGATCTTCAGAGTTATGGAATGTCCAGAGGGAAGCAAGGTGCGATTGGGTGCACATAGACTAGTATTTGAGGCTGATGATTGGTGGGTTGGCACTCGCCAATGATTGGATGCATGTGGTGAGGCAGTCACCTGGACTGTGTTCAAGAGAGAATTCTTGAGGAAGTATTTTCCTGAAGATGTTCGAGGATAGAAGGAAATCGAGTTTTTGGAGATGAAGAAGGGTAGCATGTCTGTGACTGAGTATGCTGCAAAGTTCACTGATTTGGCGAAATTCTATCCGCATTACAGTGAAGCAACTGCTGAGTTCTCGAAGTGTGTTAAATTCGAGAATAGTTTGAGGCCTGAGATTAAGCAGGCGATTGGATATCAGAGAATCCGTAGGTTTCTATATCTGGTGGATTGTTGTAGAATATTTGAAGAAGAAAGTAAGGCTCGATCTGAGCACTTCAAAGGTTTAGCTGAGAGAAGAGGTAAGCAGCAAGTGAATCGAGGAAAACCTTATGTAGCCCCTAGTGATAAGGGTAAGCAGAAGCAGAATGAGGGAAAAAGCCCAAGTGGGGGAGGTGTTCCTACTTTTCTTAAGTGTTATAGGTGTGGTGAGATGGGTCATCATGTTAGTGATTGCACGAGTGACGTGAAAAAGTGTTTCAAGTGTGGTCAGCCTGGACACTTGATTGTTGAGTGCAAGGAAAATCTGATTACTTGCTACAACTGTGGGGAGCAGGGTCATATCAGTATGCATTGTATAAAGCCCAAGAAAAATGCAACTGGAGGAAAGGTGTTCGCTTTGACAGGGACATAGACTTCTAGCGAGGACCGGTTGATCAGAGGTATTTGTCATATTAGTATTATCCCATTGATTGTTATGATTGACATTGGTGCGACACACTGTTTTATTTCTCTTGATTATGTGAGGAAATTAGGACTTGTTGTGCCTCTGATGCAATGAGAGATGGTTATCGAGACTCCTGCTGATGGTTCGTTAACTACTTCTCTTGTATGTATGAATTATCTGTTATCGATCTATGGTAAGGACTTTGGTGTAGATTTGGTTTGTTTGCCGTTGAGAGGTATGTATGTGATTTTAGGTATGAATTGGTTGGAGTACAAACATGTTCATATTAATCGCTTCAGTAAGTCGGTTCGGTTTCTTACTCTTGGTGAAGAGGAAGAAGAAGTTGGTTATTTGTCTACTCGAGAGTTGAAAGAGCTTATGGATGATGAAGCGCAAGTTTTGGTGATGTTTGCTTCATTTTTGTTGGAGAATAATATGGAAATTAGTGAATTGAAAATGGTGAGAGATTTCCCAGAAGTGTTTTCATATGATATTATGGATGTGCCGCCAGAGAGAGAGCTAGAATTTAGTATCGATCTTGTGCCAAGAACGAGACCTATTTCAATGGCACCGTATCATATGTCGACTTCCGAGTTATCAAAGTTGAAGAAACAATTAGAGGAACTGTTAGAAAAGAAATTTGTGAGACCGAGTGTATCGCCATGGGGAGCACCGATATTGTTGGTGAAGAAAAAGGATGGTAGCATGAGGTTATGTATTGATTACAAACAACTAAATAAGGTGAAGATTAAGAATAAGTATCCACTTACAAGGATAGATGATCTGATGGATTAGTTGGTTTGTGCTCGTGTGTTCAGTAAGATCAATTTGCGATCAGGTTATCATCAGATAAAAGTGAAGGACGAGGATATTCAGAAGTCTGCTTTTAGGACTTGGTATGGAGACTATGAATATATGGTGATGCCATTTGGAGTTACTAATGCCCCTGGTGTATTCATGAAGTATATGAATCAAATTTTTCATGAGTATTTAGATCAATTTGTTGTTGTGTTTATAGTTGACATTCTGATTTACTCTAAGTCAGAAGAAGAGCATGTTGAACATTTGCGAATTCTGTTGCAAGTGTTGAAAGAGAAAAAGCTTTATGCAAAACTGTTGATGTGTGAATTCTGGTTGAAAAGGGCGAGCTTTCTAGGTCATGTGATTTCAGAACAAGGGATTGTTGTGGATTCGTCCAAAGTAGATGCGGTGCTACTATGGGAGACTCCGAAGTCAGTGACAAAGATTAGGAGTTTATTGGGATTAACCGGTTATTATCGGAGGTTTATTGAGGGGTTTTCAAAGTTGGCACTTCCGTTGACCCAATTGACTAGTAAGAACAAGGCGTATGCGTGGGATTCTCAGTGCGAGAAGAGTTTTATTGAGATGAAGAAGAAGTTGACTACTGCGTCGGTTTTGATTTTACCGAAAGCAGATGAACCGTTTATGGTTTATTGTGATGCTTCCTTGATGGTTTAGGTGAAGTATTTATGCAAGATGGTCAGGTTGTGGCGTATGCTTTGTGTCAGTTAAGAGTTCATGAGAGGAATTGTCCTACTAACGATTTGGAGTTGGCATCTGTGGTTTTTGTCTTAAAGATTTGGAGACATTATTTGTATGGTTCGAGGTTTGAAGTTTATAGTGAACATAAGAGTTTGAAATACTTGTTTGATCTGAAAGAGCTGAATATGAGGAAAAGACGTTGGTTAGAATTTCTGAAGGATTATGACTTTAGTTTGAATTATCATCTAGGTAAAGGCTAATGTTGTAGCTGATGTGTTGAGTCGGAAGACATTGCATATGTCGGCTATGATGGCTAGAGAGTTGGAGTTGATTGAGCAATTCAAGGATATGAGTTTGGTTTGTGAAAAAACACCTCATAGTGTGATGCTGGGAATGCTGAAGGTTAATAATGACTTTCTTGATCGTGTTCGAGAGAGTCAGAAGCCAGATGTGAAACTGGTGGATTTGATGGTTAATGATGAACGAGTTGGAAATAATGAATTTCGGGTTGATGAACAGGGAGTACTTAGATTTCGGGATCATATATATATATATATTCCTGATGATATTAATTTGAAGAGAATGATTCTTGAAGAAGAGCATAAGAGTAGTTTGAGTATTCATCCAGGAGCGACGAAAATGTATCAGGATTTAAAGAAGATATTTTGGTGGCCTGGTGTAATACCTCGAAATTTGCCCTCGTTATTTATTCCCTTAACTGGCTTATCGCTTCACATTCATCCGCATTTCCCATTAGGTCATAGCATTCAATCATGCATTTCATTGGCTCCTAAGGCATGCGATCAAGGCCATACGAGATTAGGGTTTCATACCTTATCTGTACCTATCAGGGTTTGAAATGATGAAGGTTATTCACTGGTGCATCTAATCCATTATTGAGGTGTTTAATCAGATTTGCTTTGAACAAGAGTTTCGGTTCTTCTTAACGTCTCAAGCGGAATTCTTTTTCATTGAACATCTCAAGGAGGATTTGGAATTCTTGTTCATGATTTGATTTGAGGACACTTCACCAGTTGAGGTCCAGTGTATTAAAGAGTGGTTTGGATCCATTTATTTATGGAGCAATAATTCGAGATTGTGTGGAGTTTATTATGGCATCAAAGTTCCTAAGAGTGGATTATGCTGAAGGATTCGATTTAGGATTGAAGGAGAATGCACAATTATTGGTTTATTTGGAAGGCATCATTCAAGTTCGAATTCAAGTACGCAATGCCTATATGGGATATGAGCCATTACCATTTGCCCTTCTTATTATTCAATCTAAACCATTCCTTAAAAATCCATATTCGATTCCCGATATTCGGTCTCGATCCATATATTTTTATATAATGCCACGCTTTGTTCAATAACCAATTTCCACCTACGTTAACCCAATCATCATTTTTAACCATATCCTTACATACATTTTCATCTATGTCGAACCCATTTCGATGCAAGTTACCCTATTAGAGTCTTAACCAAATAAAATAATAAATGTGTTCATTGACTCATATTTGAATTCAAAACTAATGCTCATTGTCATGTTAAGCCATGTATTTCCTTCATATTTTTTAAACCAATTTTGAACCACCAAATTATTGTCTGGATATTTCGTTCTTTTAAGACTATAAAGTCAATACCCAATTTTCTAATTCAAGCCATTATCCAAATATGCAATGCTTTTTTTTATATATATACCCACTTATTATCCACGTCATAAACACTTAAAAACAATGGCCTTTCTTAGGTTTTTTTGAGTCATATATATCAGTTTTGAAGGCCCAACTAAAAGAAAGGTTGGAACAATTTGAAGTTCAAAATGGCAAAAAAAAATCAGTTATACAACAATCAAAAATAGTTACAAACAGACTGTCAACATTGTCCGGTGAATATACTAGCAAAAGAAGGTCTAAAAAAAATATAAGGATTTCAAAGACATTGAGAAAGCATCGCAGGTTTCCTTCCAAAATAGGGCGATAAATTGCAAGCCGAATTGGAATTTTGTTCTGGTTACTGTTATATTGAGAACCTTGCTCACAATTTCCCATCCGCCAGCTGTTCATAATACTAATCATATATCAAGGTTAACTTTCATAAACTCCACACTTTGAAATCTTCAAACAATTTCCATCTTCATCAAACTCTGAAATCCTGCAAAAACTTTAACTTCTCTACATCTTCAATAAAACCTTGCTTCACCTTCACCTCCATTTTTGCAGCGACCTTCCACACAAAAAACCATTCTCTGCAGCAAACAGATTCTCCCCAATCTTCATCATTATTCACATACCACTATTCAACCTCCAATTAACAACAACATCACCACCTTCCATTTGCATTTGCAATGTGACAAAACAAATCAGGATTAAATGAGCCTTCAAGATGAGAAGCAGGGGATTATAACCCAAAGTCAGGAATCAAATTCATAACAGAATTTTAGTTAACCTATAACTAACTCCATAACAGAATTATAACCAACAACTAACAACACCCTAACAATTTACCTAACAGAATTTCACCAAAAAAAATCAGTAGAAACTTCATAACAGAATTGGAAGAGGGAATTGAAAATTCATAACAGAAGTAACAAACCTAACTGATTTTTCTTCTGGAAGCTTCATCCAAACAACTCTATAAATCAGAATCTCCATCTTCATCTCTCACTTCTTTTCACCATTCTTCTCTTGCAACTTCTTCAATCTCTTCACACATTGTTTTCCTCAATCAACCTTCACTCTTCTCCTTCTTTACCTTAATCTGAATCTCTCTCCATAACCCTCATCTTCTCCAATCTTCTTCAACCTTCCTCGGATCTCAATCAACCTTCAAAATCAACCTTTAACCAGAACTTCAAAAACAACCTTCAACTTCCTAATCAAACTTCTGCAGTTCCGATCTTCTTCATCAACATCACGTTTTCAATCGGAAATTTCATCTTCATCCTTAATCTTCAGCGGCTTAAAACCGCATCATCATCATCTTCGACCTGCAACAAGATTCAGAAGATTCGCAAGGCTCACATGTCAACACATCATCAACAGTAGTCCGATCAAAAGAAGAAAAAGAAATCGTACACAAAGAGAGTTATTGAAACAGACTTACCAAGAGCATTGCGGTTTCCTCGACGATTTGAGAGTTCGTCATCAACATCAAATCGGTCTTCGAATCTCCATCGTCTTTGTGCAAGACCTTAAAAGAAGCTGAGCGAAAGCGTTCAGTTAACATCTTCATCGCAACCTCATTGCTTTATCAAGGTGCGAATCTGAGTTTGTTTTAAGCATGATTGTGTGATTGACGTGTTAAGGATTCGATTTGATTTCAGTTCTTTATCAAGCATATAAGCTAGGTTTAGAAGAGGGGATTGAGAGGAATAAGCTTTGTTTCATTTCGGAATAGAGGAGAGGTTGAGGTTTAGTTAACTGACGGTTTCAGAATGAAGAAAAGGAAGAAGTTTAGGTTCGGTGGCGGTGAGATGCAAAGAAGAAGAAGAGGTTGGGGAAGGAGAAAAAGAATGAGCTGCGGCGGAAGGGGAAGAAAGAGGGGAATTGTGAATTAGGGTTTGTAGTGTTATTCAGCTTTTTGTTTCTGTTTGTTTATAAGTTTAATGTTAATGATGGAATAATAAGAATTAAATTATATTAAGTTATGCATTAATCCTCCATTAATCAAATAATAAATGAATTAATCACTCAATTCCCATAAGTGTATCGTTAAGGATTCTATTGAGATAAGGTTTGATTTTGTAGAGTCTTGGCCACACCGGCGGTGACACTTGTCACCGTCCAGTTGGCATTTCCCGCGGCCGATCTGGTGTGTTTTGTCCACCATAAGGTCCCATAAGTCTGCATTGTGATTCACGTGATTAGAATACCTAAAAGAAACCCTAGATCTAACGGCTCTGATTGAGTCAACGTAATTGACTGATAGTACATTGTATGCACTCCCCCAATTCCTGCGTGTGGGCCTTAGTCACTTTGCTTTCTGCACCCTTCTTTTTGAAGCCCATTTAGAAATAACTATAAAAAACACTTAATGAACCCCTCCTTCTTTTTCTTTTAGGTTTTAATTTTAGTTAGATATAGTTTCAAAATAAATAATTAAAAAATAGTAAAATTCATTAGAAAATTCCACAAAAAATTAAGTAGCTTGATAATTCCAATTAGAATTTTTTGGCATTTTTACTTTCTGAATTTTGGTTATTTTTCGATTTAATTCTGATTTTTCTTTTAATTAGCTTCTATTGAATTTCTTTTAACTGTACATGATTTTGTTCATTTTATTTTTTCAACTTCCAGTAGGATTTTTGACCCATTCTTTTTGCTATGGTTAGAGGACTCATAATAGGACTTAGAATAATTTTGGTAGATTTTTTTAGGTTATTTTATCCCCTGTTTTAGTAGCTTAATCCATAGAAAATTGTAGTTAATTCATAAGTAGAATTAAGTGACTTTTAGGCATAGTTAACTTCTGAAATTTTAGGATTTTTTTTAGCACAATATTATAGGTAGTTTTAGGACCCTATAGAATTAATTCCATAATTTTTCCAGGACCTTTACTATTTTTTTAGTGCATTAATCTTTAGGCCTTTATACATGTAAAATTCAATTAGTATAGTTTAGAATATTAGGATTCATTAAGAACTAGTTTAATTAGATTTAATCTTAGGATTTTAAAATGGTTTAGCCTAGTTTAATTTTTGATTTTTAGAATGATAATATTGGATAGTTCCCTTAGTTTTAGGACTTAGGCTTAGAATTCATAATAAATGAACTTAGAATAAATTTAGGCTTACTTTTTTGGTTTTATACCTTTAAATGAATTTGTTTAGAATTTTATTCCTATTTCAATTTTATTGCCTTGCCCTATTATTTGATTTTTCAATTGTATAGGCCTCCCCTTTGTTTTAGAATCAACTTATCTTCCTTAGGAAGTAAGTTGAATTCTAGTAGTTTCTAGTTCTTCTCTTCATTTAGGTTAGGAAACCACACAAACCATTAGAATCACTTGTAAATAAATAAATAAATAAAATTAGGATTGAGTCTTAGTCCCTTAGATTTTGCCTTTTGCAACTTGAGTCATTCTTTCTCATCTTCAAACAAAATCCAAAACACTTAACAAATAAATGAAAGGATCCCTTGTGTATAGCCTTATTCCATGAGGCACTTGCACTCATTCCATCTTGGAGTGGTGTAAGCTTGTTTAGCATGATGTACAAGTCTCATCGAGGGATTGTTTCACAAAGAAAACATAAAAGATACTTCTTCACAAAAGAAACAAAAACACTTAATAAAGTTCAACAAGCTAGTGAACTTAAACCATAATCCTAGGAAACTAGTCTTGGATAAATTCTCCTTGCTGGGTGTGCTTGTTCTATTATTCCATCTTGGAATGTAGTAGCAAGTAAACATTCCATGGAAAAGAGTTTGAATTCACTTCCTTGTGCCAAATTCATACAAAAACTCTTAAAAGACAAAAACAAATAACAAGCGACTATCCTGCGGGAACTTCTCTTCTCATCTCATTCACTCACAACGCAAACTCGCGACGACTTGTCTCGCATGCAAGACGGTAAACGCACTCGTACCAGACGAGCCTGCAAAACCTGAGCATAGACATACGCAGTTCCAGCTATAAAAAACACAAACAAAGTTCCCGCCTGGTTAGGCAAACTACGTCGACTCTGATCCTCATTTTCCCGATGAGGTACGTAGGCAGCGGGGTAGGGCCCGTTCGAGCATATTCTTTATTTTCCCTACATTTCCCCCTTTCTTTCCATTCTCTTTTCTTATTCCTTTCTCATTTCATTTCCAGTTCCAGTTAGCAGTTCATTTGTTCAGCATCAGTTATATTCTTTTACCCTTTGAAACAAACAAGCAAGCGTGGATCCCGTCGGGTACGGCAGACGGATTGGGGTGCTAATACCTTCCTAATTCGTAACCGACTCCCGAACCCAGATCTTTGGTTCGCAGGACCTTGTCCTTTCCTTCTTCCTCAGGTTTGTGCAGCATTACCTTTTCCATTCTTTCGGGATAAAAATGCATGGCTGGCGACTCTACCTTTTCCGCGCCACTTTCGCGTTTGTACTAGGATGAAAATCCCGGGAGCGACACCTGGCATGAAATGAGATGTGGCTCAGTTTGTGTATGCGTGTTTGACTTGTCAGAAGTCGAAAGTGGAACATCAGAAACCTATTGGTTTGATTCAACCGTTGGATATACCCGACTGGAAATGGGATAGTATATCAATGGATTTTATTATGGGGTTACCTACTACTCCAAGGGGGCATGATGCCATTTGGGTGATTGTTGATAGGTTGATGAAGTCAGTGCATTTTATTCCGATTGGTATTACTTATTATTTGCAGAGATTGGCAGAGATATATGTGGGTGTAATTTTGAAGTTGCACAAAATACCTTTGAACATTGTGTCAAATAGAGATATGAGGTTTACTTCAAGGTTTTGGGAGAGTTTGTAAGAGGCATTGGGTTCGAAGTTGAACTTGAGTTCAACTTATCATCCTCAAACTGATGGACAGGCAGATATGACGATACAATCTTTAGAAGATTTTTTGAGGGTTTGTGTGCTTGAACAAGAAGGTGCTTGGGATAGTCACTTGCCGTTGATTGAGTTTACGTATAACAATAATTATCATTCTAGTATCAGAATGGCACCATTTGAAGCTTTGTATGGTCGAAGATGTAGAACACCTTTGTGTTGGCATGATTCAGGTGAGAGTGTTGTACTTGGACCTGATATTGTGCAACATACTATTGAGATGGTGAAGTTGATTCGAGATAATATGAATACTTCACAGAGTAGGCAGAAGAGTTACCATGATAAGAGGAGAAAGGATTTTGAGTTTCAAGAAGGAGACCATGTAATTTTTAGGGTTACTTATGTGACCGGTGTGGGAAGAGCTTTGAAGTCAAGGAAGCTTACTCCTAAGTTCATTGGGCCGTATCAGATCTCGACGAGAGTTGGACCTGTTGCTTATAGAGTGGCGTTGCCACCGAGATTGTCCAATTTTCATGATGTGTTTCATGTGTCACAACTTTGGAAGTATGTTTAGGATCCGTCACATGTGATACCGATGGATGAAGTTAAGGTAAGATATAATCTTACGATTTAAGCATTACCAGAACAAATTGATGATCGAGAGGTGAAATAGTTGAGAGGCAATGAGATTGTCCTTGTGCGAGTGGTTTGGGGAAGAGCTGCCGGTGGGCATATGACTTGGGAATTGGAAAACAGGATGCGAAAGTCGTATCCGAATCTTTTTACTTGAAGTAAGTTTTCGAGGACGGAAACCTTTTAAGTGGGGGAGAGTTGTAACGCCCCAAATTTGATTTAATTATTTTATTCGAATTATTGTGTGTTGTTGTGTTTAGAATAATAGATTATCGAATATAATTGTAATTGAGAATTATATTTTGGTGGATAATTGTATTATTATGTGATAAATAAAATAAATTGAATAAAATATGAGGTGAAGACAAGGTGGTCTTTTGGTGAAAGTAGTAAGGGTAAAAGTGAAAGATCATAAGTTGGGTCTTAGGGGTTATGTTGGAAATAAGAAATAAGAGAAACATAATTGTGTTAGAAAGAACGTGAAAACGATAGTGGAAATTGTGAAGAGGAGAAGAAGAGGAAAATGTTCGATCTTGAAGAAGAGTTCGCGAAGAAGAGGATTCTCGACAAAACCTAAGGTAAGGGTGAGATTCTTCCATCTTAAGGGTTTTATAATGAGAATTGGGTAGGTTGAGAATTATGGATTGATGTTGTGATGAATTGGGGAAAAATTATGTTGATTATGCGGTAGATGTTGTTGTTAGTTGATAATATTGTGAGTTAGGTTATTAGATGCAATATTCGGAGATTATTTGACTGGTATTGGTGATTTCTGGTGTGAAATTCATAGCAGGTTGGAGTGCTGAGCGCATAGTGCGATTTGCGAAATCGCAGAGCTCGCTTAGCGAGCAGAGTCAGTGAGTTCGTCGCTTAGCAAGCAGTGACCCTCTCTTAACGAGCCCTGTCGCGTGAAAAATTAATTTTAAATTCCAAAAAATTACTTAAAAATTATTTAATTACTTAGTAATGTCTAGGAATTGATGGGGTGTAGCTGGAGGTAGTGAAAAGGGAGTTATACACTTAATTGTAGAGATAATTAGTGTAATTTGAATTTAAACATAATTAATATGTCCGTTGATGTTGTTATTGTTGTTGTGATGAATATTTGTTATGATGTTGTGTTTAATATGCTTGTTAATGATATATGAGTATGCGATGTGTTGTAGGGTATGTTGTGTTGTGTTGTCGTGGTATGAGTTAACTTATGTGATTATATGTTAAGAATGCATGATAATCGTGATAGTAATGACTAGTAGTATATTGATCAATGTTGTGGTAAGTGGTTGTTGTTGTTGATGTTGTATGATGTAGTCATTGTGAGTATGCATGTATGTCATTGATGTTGCATAACATGTTGCATAGTTGAATAACATATCAAGGTGGGGTATGGTCGTTGTTGTGATGTTAGTGCGATCATGAAATTGGGATCATACGTGGCTATTAAATAGGGGTCGAGGGTGTGATCATGAAATAGGGATCATACTGGACCATGAAAGAGGGGCCGAGAGTTTTGACGGGATTTGGATCTTGAAATAGAGATCGGATATGGTACCACATGCATATAGTCAAGTAGAGTCTCATTGCATGATTGTTGTTGTTGTTGTTGTTGTTGTATATGATGTTGTGATAATATATGATGTTGTTGTTGTATATGTGTTGTTGTGGTATGTGATGTTGTTGAGGGGTGTAATAATTGTTGTTGAGAAATGGTGCATTGTTTTCTGATACTTGCTTAAATTCTTATTATATTACTCTTTATGATGTAAGTATCTCACTCATTCTGTTTGAATGTTACCATTATGTTGGTAATGTGCAGGTGAGCAGAATAAGTCGAGTGGTGGTCAGTGAAGTCGGTGTACTTCACGTCTTTAGGGTGTCGGCTCTGATACATCGCTTTGGGAGTCGGGACGACGTTGCTTTACTTGTTATTTCTTTTAGAAACAATTTTTGTAACTGAAGTTGATTGTTGTTAATTTTTAAAAATAATTCCGCTGCATGTTGAATATTTGTTTTCGAAAATGTGTCATTGAGCCGTTTATAAAGTTTTGTAGTTGATGGTGACACTCGAATAAAAATTTGAAATTTTTACTCTGATTTTATTAATATTTCCGTGGGATAATTTAGGTGACTGCTATTAATTTTTTTTACACATAACACATTTTAAAAAAAGGAAGAGAGACTAAAATTGTTTAAAAATAAAATAGGGGGATAAATTTTGTGAATAAAGTATAGTAGAAAGATCAAAACTGTAATTTAATCTTTAAAATATTACAAAAAAAATTAAATTCATTTTTTCGAAAACGAAAGATTAGTTTTGATATTTTATAATATAAATATACATTAATTGGAAATCAAAACATAGTCTAAATTGTAATTATTTTAAAAATTATGTCTCAAAAATGATTTTTATGAAAAAACTATTTGAAATAATTTAAAAATTAAGTGATTTTTTTTTAAATTTAATATTCAAAAAAAAATTCTTAACTAATATAATATTTTGAGAATAATTATTCGAATCAAAATTTTATTTTTAAATTTTTTTAAAAAACAAAAATATATTATACTATAAAAATAATTTAATTTTTTTAAAACAAACTTTTAAGCATTTGTATCCCTTTGCTCAACTAGTTTGTACAAATCTAAAGAAAACAAAGCCAACAAAGAAATCACCATAATTTAGTGAGAATGTGTTTCCACTCTCCAAACTAAAGTAACGTAATACTACTATTTAGCTGATTGGTTGGTTGTGACATGCTAATTCAGTGGTCCCTCCCATTCCCATGCTTTAATCATCATTATGAACTGAATGGTGCATGGTGATGTTGATGACATATCTATTTTTAAAACTGATTGAAAAGAAACACAATCATATACCAACGTTGTGCCTTTATCTTCTTGTCTTGATGAAAAAACACAAATCTCATAAAAGGACTAGACATATAGATATACTTGATACCTTGTACAGTTCTGAAGTTCTCTTTCACTAGTGGTAGTATTATTAAGGTCAACACTCTCATATGCGTTTAGGTGGATAATATATATATATATATATATATATATATATATATATATATATATATATATATATATATATATATATATATATATATATATATATATATTAAGTGTCATGTTTTTTATAATTAATTTTAAAATATGAATAAATTGTATTCAGAAATGAAATTTAAATATTTATTTTTTTGAAATTATTATGAATATCGAAATTAAATACACAAATAATATAAAATTTGTAATCATTGATTACAAGATATATTTAATATTTTAAATACTATTTTATCAAAAAAGTAAGTTTTAAAAGGATTTTCTTAACAAAAATTAAATTTTCAATAAATCTAAGCCAAATACTCCAAATTTATATTTGTAATTTATTTTGATTTCTTAATTTAAAAAAAAATATATATAAGTCAATTAATTTTTCAAAACGTATCATGTTAGTCATTTGTATCCAACTGACAATAACAATATTAATATTTGTTAATGTGGTAAATAACATGTTACATTAAATTTGAATTTTTTTTAAGATAACATAGTTTATTAAATTAATTTCCAAAATAACAATGTTTAAAAAAAAATTACCAAACTAACATAGTTTGGATTCATGTTCGCCAATCCATTTGGAGAACATGTTCATTTTCTAACTAATTCGCCAAATTGATTGGCATGCTTCAAATTTTTTTAACCAATTCGCCAATCCATTTGGCGAATGAGTGTTAATTTCATACATGCATTCGCCAAATGGTTTGTTGTGCATGTGTTAGTGTGTTTGTTATATATATATATATATATATATATATATATATATATATATATATATATATATATATATATATATATATATATATATATATATATATATATATATATATATATATATATATGAATGAGTATACATAGATATATACTTATATAAATATATATATACTCATATATATATATATATATATATATATATATATATATATATATATATTTTTTTTTTTTTCTTTTTTAACCAATTCGCCAAATGGTTTGTTGTGCATGTTTAGGGCTTGCAAATTTTTTCCTATAAATGCATATGCCCGGTTATCACTCATACACATCATATTTATCTCACTCCTTCCTTACAAACCCTCTCTCATTCATTCCTTTCAATCTCTCCCTCTTACAACATGGCTTCTCCTCGTCCATCTAGTTTTGCATCGACACCGTCTTCCTCAACATCAGAAGAACCGCTTCCAAAATTTGATATTTTGAAGAAAAATGCTTTGGTGTTTTTCTCGGCAACAAAGCCTCCTTTGAAGATGCTGTTATGGAACCCCCAAACTTTGGAACACTTGCATAGAGAATTAACCCGCTGGTTAGAAGGAGAGATCGGCCACAAAGAAAAGATAATTAAAATTGAGAAGCGGGTTGTGGAGTCTGGTGTGACGAAATGGAGAAACGTTGTCAATGATGCAGGTGTTCTTTCGATGATGTTAGGCGGAGGTGAAGTTGTCCTGATGGTTCTGATAGGCTAGATATGTTGAATGTTCCAGTTGTTTTATTTATGTATGGTCATGTTTGAATTTATGTATTTTTTAGTTTTATTTATGTACGGTCATGTTTTGAATCATGTATTTCCTTGTTTTATTTATGTATGTTCGTGTTTGTGGTTGTATGATTTTACTGATATGAATGAAACGAACTAGGCTTCTATTTAAAATAAATACGGTTACAATGGTTTAATTTATGATGTTGAGCTTGGTCCAACGTTGGGGCATTTTTTACGATTGTGACCGGACTGGCGACGTGAACTACACAGTCTCACCATCTTATTCGCCGTATCCATGCGAATACGCGTGCTGTTAGGACGCCCTTTTTTCTTTCTTCGCATGTTCTCATTGTGCCAGACTATTTCCCCATTGTAGGAGGGCCAGTAGTCCTCATTTGCAACAACCGAAAAGCTTTTGTTGTAGACGTTACAAAGATTGTGCACTTGGTAAACAGGGGATAGTAAGCCTGAAGGGTCCAGCCGAACCTTCGAACATGCCGCTATGACATGGGAGCAAGGCATGCGAAAGGCTTGAAATTTTCCACAGTCGCACCAATTGTTATCAAGTTCTACCCGATAGGATCCCCTCGGTCTCCCTTCGTTGTGATCCATGATCTCAGCAACATTGAAATGTCCCTTATTGCGGTTAAACACGGTGACCACATGTGTGTTAGATTTGGATGCTTCGTCTTTTATGAATGTCATAGAACTATCGCTGAACACTTGACCAGACTGTAGGATTAAACTCCACTTTGAACGCTTGGTGTCAAAAAGTGCTCCGAGCCTAAAGTAGGTTGACCTCACCAAAGCGGTTATCGGTAGGTTGAAGATTCCTTTGAAAACAGAGTTCATTGATTCCACGAGGTTTGTTGTCATGTGACCCCAACGTTGTCCTTTGTCGTAGGCCCTGGTCCACTTATCCAAAGGAATCTGGTTTATCCATCTGAACGCATCTTCATTTGTCAGTCTGATTTCGTCAGGATAATGTTTGAATGACGGTTCGGTTAATGAGTACCCTGCGTTCACGACCTTCTTCCGCAATGTCTTGTCTTTGATCTCTCTCATGAAGTTTTGCGCGATGTGTCTAATACAATAGACATGTGTTGAAGGCGGTTCCTGCCAGCCGTTATCAACATTCTTCCATGCACTCTCAATTGATGCATGTCTGTCCGAAATCAAACATAAGTTAGACTGGGGAGCCACGTGCAAGAGAAGATTTTTAAGGAAACAACTCCATCCCTCGGCAGTCTCTCCCTCGACTATAGCGAATGCAATTGGGAAGATATTGTTGTTGCCGTCCTGTGCCACTGCCATCAATAGAGTTCCTTTGTATTTGCCGTAGAGCCATGTTCCATCAATTTGGATTATAGGCTTGTAGAAGGAAAAACCCTTTATACATGGATCAAAAGCCCAAAAGAGTCGGTGGAATATGCCATTTCCACTAACACAATGACTTTCCGAAGTGTACGTCGGCAGGGTCTCAAGGATGACAACGGTCCCTGGTGCATAGTGCTTTAGTGCCAGCAAAAACTTTGGGAGTTCTTTGTACGAGTCCTCCCAATTTCCGAATACAATGGCAACAACCTTAGTTCTAGCAGTCCATGCTTTCCTGTATGATGGAGTATAATTGTGCTTCTGTACTATGTGCTTAATTATCGTGCTGACCTTTACCGAAGGATCGTCGGCAACGATTGATAGGATATCGTTGCATATTAGCTGAGAGCTCAGTTGCCGATGATCCTGCAATGAGTTGGTTATTACACAAGTATGCTCCGATCCCATAGAAGCAACCTTCCAATCTTCACTTCTCTTTCTGTATGATGCTGTCAATCGAAACGGACACGCCACATTACAACAACGTATCATATATAGTGTAGGATTCGTTCGGTCGACCTTATAATCAGCTGATAAATCCATGTGGTAAAATTTTATAGCTCGAACGCATTCTTCTTTTGTTCGAAAATGGTCGCCCTCCTTTAATGCACCTTGTCTTTGTGGATACGGATCATAAAATATGTCTGAAGATGGAACTTCACTTCCCAAGTTTAAGTTTGTCATGTGTGGAGGAGGACGATATACATGACTGGCCGGGACCTCGTCTTCATTGACCATTTCATAAACTACTGCCTCCTCTTGTTCCTCGTCCTCATCAACAACACCGACTTCAGCCAAATCATTGTCAGATTCGAAAAAGACTTGCGAAGGATCAATGGTCTGAGACATTTGTTGTTGGTGAAGCGTAACATAGAGCTCGATATCATTGAAACCAGAATACTCATGGCTTAGAAACATAGTACGAACACTTTCGTCATCAGATATAGTTAATTGGAAATACATGACCCGGTTATCCTCATAGAATACTGGATTTTTGTAAATAATGACGTCCACTGGACCACGCTGCATTTTGTTTTCCAATCTCTTTTTTAGATGAGCAAAATTGGATTGTCGGGTGATTGAGAACTGAGTGACCTCGGTGTTACGAAAGTCGAAACCAGAATGGTTACATTCAAATATTTCGCCATTTATATGGCCGTTGATCATATACTGGGGTAATTGAGACATAGTTCATATACAAAGACACTTTTAGATACGAAAATGTTTTGAAGTTCATGGTACAATGAAGATATGAAAATAATCTATAAATAGTAAAGTCAAAAATTATTTTATGGATATATTTACTGTTCTGAATTAATGTGTACTAGTTGTCTCATAGGCTTATCTCCTGCAACTATAAGGTTATCTTCTCCACATATGTCTTATCTTCTGCACATATAGGTTTATCTTCTGCACATATAGGTTTATCTTCTGCACATATAGACTATATTATTTTTCAACATATGTCTTATCTTCTGCACATATAGGTTTAGCTTCTACACATATAGACTATATTATTTTTCCACATATGTCTTATCTTCTGCACATACTTCTTAAATGTATTAACTTAACAAACTCTAACTTACACACACACACACACACACACACACACACACACACACACACACACATATATATATATATATATATATATATATATATATATATATATATATATATATATATATATATATATATATATATATCATAATTCTTAATAAGTAAACCCTAACTTACATATATATATATATATATATATATATATATATATATATATATATATATATATATATATATATATATATATATATATATATATATATATATATATATATATATATCATAATTCTTAATAAGTAAACCCTAACTTACATATATAAATATATAATATATATATATATATATATATATATATATATATATATATATATATATATATATATATATATATCATACTTCTTAATAATAAGTAAACCCTAACTTTTATATATATATATATATATATATATATATATATATATATATATATATATATATATATATATATATATATATATATATATATATATATATATCATACTTCTTAATAAGTAAACCCTAACTTACATATATATATATATATATATATATATATATATATATATATATATATATATATATATATATATATATATATCATACTTCTTAATAAGTAAACCCTAACTAACATTACCTTAATTAAACCGTAACTAACATACTTAATAAACCCTACATATATAAACCCTAACTAGCATACTTAAATAATCCCTAACTAACATTACCTTAATTAATCCCTAACAAACATAAACTTAATAAACTAAACTAAACCTTAACCTGTATAAACACGTTCGCCAAATGGATTGGCTAACCAAGGCTGATTTAAACCTATTCGCCAAATGGATTGGCGAATCCTTACATACTTTCGCCAATCAACATGGCTACTGAACATACCTGCTAAAGCTGAACAAACCAGAGATTCGCTGCTTGGTTTCAATGTCCTGCCATGTCCTGCCATGGTCAAGATTCCATTGAATGCATGTGAATTGAGTTGGTGATCCTTCAAGACCTTCATTCGCCAATCAAAATGAAGATGAAGAATCCACAACTATGCTGTTGAACCAATCAGAGAACATGCAAGAAAGTGTTTATGTTTGAATTCGCCATATGGTGTGGCGAATATGTCCAAGTGTTTTTGTTTGAATTCGCCACATGGTGTGGAGAATATGTACAAGTGTTTTTGTTTCAATTCGTCACAAGGTGTGGCTACTGCATGCAAATATTTCTATAAATCACACTATCAAACCTAAAAATTCATATATCACATAATCATTCTATAAATTGGTCTAGGCATAAATCACACAATCAATTCATAAATTGGTCTAGGCATTTTTTACAAAATATTTTCAATGGCTTTACTAACAATGGGAGATCAACATCGAGGCACAATCGAAAATATCGCGTCATTTGTAAGTTTTATCTTCGTATATTTTTTTACACATATCTTTATATATACTTTTTACTCTTGCATATTTTAACTTATTTCGAATAATATTTTTACAGAATGTAAAAAGATTTCGATGTCGGGTGCACGACTACATAGAGTTTGATCCGATCATTGAACCGTATCTACGTTCATGCGGATTTGGTGAAGTCATAAAGGTGCACAACAATTCTATAGACACAAAATTCATTTTGGCACTACAAGAGAGGTGGAGGCCCGAGACACACACCTTTCACCTGTCGTTCGGTGAATGCACTGTCACATTGGAAGACGTTTATATGCTTTTGGGGTTACGTGTATCCGGCAGAGCTGTCTTTGGTAAGGTCAACCATGAAATTTCTATAGTAGCGGACTTGCTGGGTGCCCCTCTCATTGACGAGTAGCAGCCAACAAATACTCGTAGCAGGGGTTCAGGTATTAATCTAGGAGTCCTTAGAGCCCACTATGCTAGTTTTATTTTAAACGAAGAATCAACCGAGTTAGAAAAAATTCAAAAAACTCGGTGTTATATTATGCTTTTATTCGGTCATTTTTTATTTCCCGACGGTACCGGAAACACAATAAATATGATGTATTTACCATTGTTGCGAAACATCAACAATGTAAATACATATAGTTGGGGTTCGGCTGTTTTGGCACATTTGTACAGTAGCCTTTGTAAAAATGCCGCAAAGGATACTTGTACATTTTTTGGTTGTGCATTTTTGTTACAAGCTTGGGGGTATTCAAGACTGCCGATGCTTGCCCCACGCAACATGAATCCATGCCCGTTCCCTTACGCAAACCAGTAAGTCTACTATTAATTTTTATTTCCAAACATATTAAATTTTAAATATTTAAATTGTTATTGTATCTAAATGCTTTTAAATCTATTGTGCTTAGCTGGTCCGATCTTGGGATGGATTATAGTAGAAATCCAAGAAGTTCCATAGTTTTATATCGCAGTTTGTTAGACCACGTGGGGACCGATCAGGTATTGTCATATATATAAAATATCTTTT